>JAUYWG010000061.1:6592475-6604981 GCA_034779775.1 Enteromius afrohamiltoni | reverse complement strand
TATAAATATATATATATATATTACTGCTGTCAAATGATTAATCGCGATTGTGGTTTGGGACTGGTAAAATGTTCTTAAAATTCTGGTTACAGGTTTTTTTTTTATAACTTGCATAATAATTTGGAACGCGTGTATTTGTTTTGTAGACTAATTATAACAACACACACACTACATTTATTTATAGGCAACTCTTTATACATGTTTTTGTTGTTGTGTTTGTTTAATGAAGCCACAGGTAAGGTCCCTCAATATAACTACAGGGAAAATAGAATGTCACATAAATCGTTTACTATTATTGCACAAAATTTCAAACAAATATCAACAAAAAGATGTACAAGATACACATCAAAAGAGAAAATGCTTCAGGCTTGTAAAAGTACCACACCAGAAAATCTAAAAATAACAGGAAACATACAACGTCATAAAATACAGTCACACGCAGATACACAATACACACAGACTCAAAGAAATATTCATAACTACCTATAGGTACAGATGCATTTTTCTGAAATGTCTAAAGCAATTTAAAATCAACATGTTTTTTTCTGAGCAAATACATGTATATACATTTCCTAATCCACAAAAAAACCTAATGTAGGTTGTTTTAGAAATCATCTTTTTTCCGCAATCAGCTACAATTTATTTTATTGCTCTATATGTACTCTCAATTACAATACATATACACATATGATTAGCTCTAAAAGACATCTGCAGTTAGGTCTTTACAAATAAATCAGAAAAGTTATAGCATGGAAAAAGAATATTATTTCTCACGTTTTATATTAAAATTCTAACTACATATAGCTTCTGTTGTGCAACACTCAGTGTAAGGCAAAAGGGCTTTGAATGATAGGAATAAAACTGCTACTGAGATTTTAAAATTGTATTCATTTACATATCATTAAATAACACACTATTACTTTTTTTACATTTAATTTTACTACATATGTATAAAGTCAACAGGTTGGCATGGATAAGTTACATATGTGAACATTTCTTCCTGTCAAAGTGTGTGACATGATCAAGGCTGTTGCTGATACTGGCTCTCTGTGGCAGTGTAAAAGTCCTCCAGTATACTCTGCAGGTACTCAAAGGTGGGCCTGTCCTCAGGCTTGTTCTTCCAGCATTCCAGCATGATGTCATAGAGCTCTTGAGGACAGGAGTCCAGACGCTGCATACGGTAACCTCTCTCCAGAGCACGGATCACCTCTGGATTTGTCATACCTAAACACACCATAAACACAGAGCTTCTTCACAGAGCTGTTACCATAAATTAGATTTGAGTAATTCTCTGGAAACTGTGCAATTTTAGCTGAACCATTCAGATTCAAATCGCATTTTCACATTTCGGACTCCAAGATCAGCTAGCTAGTATTACTGCACCGGATATGATAAAGCCTGAAATGTGCTTCTGTTTGCACCAGGTGGTGAAAAATAATTTGATTCTCTCAAATATTGTGACAGAAAAAACTAGATATTATTATAAAAAAAAAAAAAGAGAGAGATTTTTTATGATGAATAGATGCATGCAGATTTACATTACATTATGTTGTTGATGTTATTATTGAAAAACAAACGTTTTACAAAAATGCAGTGTAAATATTTTAACATTGATATTAATTTTATATATATATATATAATTTTATTTTATTCTTTGAGCAGCAAATCAGCAATATTAAAATGATTTCTGAAGAATTTATGTGACATAGAAAATTCACTGATGCTGCCATTTTAAAATGTATAAAAATGTTCAAATATATTAAAATAGATAATACAAAAATATTTTAAATTGTACATGTATTGTCAAAACTATTACGTATGCTTGTGTGGTGCGAAATTAATATCATTAATAAATGTTTGCAGTTTTAATCTTTTTAAGTTTAACAAATAAAATTTATTGTTTGGTCGCTGCATAGATATGCATTTGCTGCTTTCGCATTGTCATTTACCTACTACTGTACATGCATGAATCAGTGGGTGGGGCTAAACAGACAGTGATGATCTTTTTCTGGGGAGGTGGTGCTTATCCACACTATTATAGTATAAGCAAATTTTAGACTTACCACACATTTTTAAGGTCTGCAATTTACCTCTTGTATGTCAAAATATCAAGGGAATTTTGGTTTCTCACTACACGACGCCTTGTTGATTTTCACAAAGATGGTTGATAACGCAGTCACAATATCATAAGGCAGTTGATTTCTCATTTTTAATTAACTTGTTGAGTTGAGTTAAATCAAAAAGTCACAGAGATCTGTGCATTCAGATGGTACATATTCCAGAGTATTAACTTTAAGCATATTCACAGTGCACTGTGGTGAACACTAACCTGGATACGGTGTGCGACCATAGCTAATGATTTCAGTGAGCAGAATGCCAAAGGACCACACATCCGATTTAATAGTGAAGGAACCATAGTTTATGGCTTCTGGAGCAGTCCACTTTATGGGGAACTTTGCACCTTTCACAAAAAAACAAAACAAAACAAAAAATGAACATTACTTTCTCTGACAATAACCCATAAAGAAACGTGCATGTACCCACAGTTTATTAACTTTAATGAACTTTCTCAACATTATTGTTGGCTGTGTATCCCACTAACCTTCTCTGGCAGTGTATTCGTTGTCCTCTATGATACGGGCAAGTCCGAAATCAGCAATCTTACACACTAAACTCTTGTTGACCAGGATGTTGGCAGCACGAAGGTCTCTGTGAATGTAGTTTTTCTGCTCGATGTAAGCCATGCCTTCTGCTATCTGAATTCAGAGAAAATATTTTACTTTTAATGATGCGTTTAAACTGAGTTTGTGTCACTGAAAGCAAGAGGTGTGATAAGCTGTAATGGTGTGTGTGTGTGTGTGTGTGTGTGAATCCTCTTATCAGTCAGGGTAGACTCACATCTGTCTTGTTAAGTGTTTGTAATTCTCTTCCTCTTTTCAACTCATAGTCACACCCTTTTTTTCGCAACAAACAATTGCATTCAAAATCCACACTTGAATGAAACATATTGCATACCTAATATTTCATAATATAGTTATTTTATATATAACTTTTGATTACCTGATTCTTTTTTTAATGTTTTGAAAGAAGTTTCTTATGCTCAGCTGCATTTGTATGAACAAAAATACATAAAAAATGTAATAATGTGAATATTCTCAAATAGCTGTTGTCTGAATATTTTTAAAATGTAATATATTCTTATGATGGCAAATCTGAATTTTCAGCATCATTCCTCCAGTCTTCAGTGTCACATGATCTCTCAGAAATCATTCTAATATGCTGATTTGATGCTGAAGAAAACAAGTGTATATTTTCATATTTTAAAGAATGACTTGGACAATAAAGAGAACAAAAAGAAAGTATCTTGGATTAAAAATGACAGAACGTTAAAGGTATTGATTGTCATGCTCAACCCTATCTCTTTCACTCTTTCATACACACACACACACACACACTCACCTCTGTACACAAATATTGCTGTCTGTCGGTTATCATATTTGAATATTAAAATCTACAAAGGCAAACCTGAATTCCACATCAAGGGAATGTGACTCTGTATGAGGAGGAAAGCACATGAACTGAACAAATGAGATCTTCAGTGGACTCACCTGTGCTGAGAAGTCAATCAGTTTGGGCAACTGGACACGATTCCCTTCATCGCTTTTAATGAAGTCCAGTAAACTGCCTGTAAAACACAAAAAGATCAATAACAGAAACATAAAGCCATGCTCTGCAGAGAGTCTGGAGTCACACACACCTTTCTCCATGAACTCTGTAATGATGTATATGGGCTCTTCTTTGGTGACCACAGCGTTGAGACGGACCAGTTTGTCGTGCTGGAGGGATTTCATTAAGTTGGCCTCCATTAGGAAAGCTTCCACAGACATGGTGCCAGGCTTCATAGTCTTCACTGCCACTTTTGTGTGCTTGTTGTATGTTGCTGAGAAGCAAACAGAGATGAGTTATGCTGGAATTCTGCATTATTAGTTTCTGCTCCCTGCTCAAAGCGTGACAGGACCTGAGAAACTCACGGGTTTCAGATTGGGTTCAAGATCAGGTCATTTTTTTAGGTACAGCTTCAGGTTTGTGTGTTGTTGTTTTTTTCAGGTTTATAATTACTGAAGTTTAAAAAAGGTGTGTGCATCCTATAAACCTGAAGGCTCAGGTGCAAGACAAAATGTTTCAACCATCAGGTCTTCATCAGGCACCTTTTTCGTTACAAAAAAATGTATTAAAAATATTATGTAATATTATATGAGTTCTGATATTACCATCAGGTCTTTATCAGGTACCTTTACAATTAATGGAAAAAAATATTACCGTAATAATAAGTTGAGACTAAATTACAGTCAATGTTTTTCATAAATCAATAATACAAATTTAGTCTAATATATTTCCGGTCTCAATTTATGTTAGATAGCTGCTATGTACCTACATTAAAAACAAGTACAATGTACGTATTGTGTTTATACTGAATTGCAAAACATTTAACTGCTGTTGAGGTAGTATACAGGTAAAGTTAGGAACAGGTTTGAGTAGGTTTAAGGGTGATTAAGGTGTAAGGGATGGGTCAACAGTGTAATTATGAATGGTATACAAAAATCAATTACAGATGTAATTACATACAGGTATTTTTTATCACACAATATAAAAACCTGTATGTACACAATGAATGCATTTTAAATATGATCAATATAAATGTGAGTACAAAGTAGTTAAGGCCACCTAATATAATGATAAAACAAAAAGTCATTCAGGGTTCCACCCATCGTAAATCTCACCATGTCTCATGTGGCATATTGCTATGATAAAAGCTACAATTATTAAATGTTTACACACACACACAATTTTATAATGTTTATATCTAGTGTATAATATTGTTCTCAATGTTATTTAATATTTATATCACACATAAAGAATATAAATGATTAAAAGTACATTGTTAATGTAAGCTCCTGCAAATTATTATTATTATTAATTTGAACCCTTTCCACAGTGACTATACATCATATACTAATGCGTACGAGGGAATTAAGAGCTGTAAAGTTTTGAACAGGATGATGATGTATAAATGCTACTCATTTGACGAAAAGTTATTACAAAAGTTAAATTACAATTTACCCTGTTACCCGATTTAAAACGTTTACTCTTAATGCAGTGTGGCCTTCTTGAGCATCAGCAGGTTTTCACCTTTTGTAGTTATGCATGTCTTCAGTGTTAAAAGACGGATTTCAAAATGACAAATAGTTTCAAGATTATGATTATGTCAAATTTTGAACGGGGTAATTTGTTATTTGGGGTAACATCTGTTATGTAATATAGCTTATTAACGACTACTCTTTAAATGAAAAAATGTTTGAATTATTAATATAGATACAACATTGGCATATTAAAACAGAATGTACTATCTTACTGCCGGTGCTTAGACACTTTTTAGAGTCAAAACCAATCATTTTAGTTTTGTATTTTATCCTGGACAAATCTTTCAAATACTAAACAAACTATATATCTTACCCATCCAGACCTCTCCAAACTGGCCTGCTCCCAGACGTTTATCCAGTTTGAGGGACTCACGTGGGATCTCCCAGGCATCTTTCTCCCAAGGTTTCTGAGGTTTGGGACTCAGACACGGGACAGTTAGAGATTGGCACAACCCATCGCTTTGCTCTGTAGATGCAAATTTATAGTTTGTTAATTGCAATCTCGCTAAGTTAACAATCCTTTGTGAAAAGGTAGATTAAATGTATATTATCCAGTGAAATGTGTCCGTATATTTGCATTTTTGTCTTGTACTTACTCTTGTAGTGGCTGACCAGATCCTGCAGGGTGTTGAAGGTGATACGTGGAGAAATATAGAAACCGCCATTATCCAGCGTGCGGATCTTATAATGCTTCACTGTATCTCCTGTTTGGTCGCTGTCTCTGACAGACAGAGAGTAGCTTCCTGAAGGGGCAGATTCAGATGTTTTTAAGGGCAGATAAAGATCTGGTGGATGTGCAGCTGAGTAAACACGTTACCGCTATAAGAAAATAACACTGTTTTAACACTGTGCTAAACGTACCCTTGGTGGTTTCACTGTCTCTGATCATAAAAGATCCTATTTTGTTTCCAGATGCCAGCAGCTGTCTCTCTGCATCCTTTCTGCTGACACCTTTAAAAAACCACCTGTGGACATATACACAAAAAGAATAAATATTAAAAACCATAACCGTTCGAGATTTTCTCGTTAAGTAAGGCTGTTTATTTGAAAAAAACACAGTAAAAATATTGTCAAATATATTTAAAACAACAGGCTTTTTAATGTTAATATTTAAAAATGTAATTTATTTCTGTGTAAAAATCATTTTAATATTTCGTGAATTTTTTTTTTTCCAAAATTCCAAAAGGACAGCATTTATTTCAGTTATTTTGAACATTTGAACTATTTACAAGTACTTTTGATCAATTCAACATGACTTTGTTGAATAAAAGTATCAGTATCAGTTATACAACCTTATTATTTTATGTGTCCCTAAAACACAAATCCATTTATAAGGCTTTTTTTTTTTGATTGACTGGCATTTGTATAATATCTGAAAGCGAAATTAATCAGCTTTCCATTAGTGTATGCTTTGTTAGCATAGGGTACTTTAACCCAGTCCCATGGCAAATATGTGCTCCAGGCCCAGGGTCACATATTATAAATAACCTTTACTGTGAAATCAGTGGCACCACTACAAATGTACACAAACTATATTTACGCACTCTTCAGTTTCCAGAGTATCCTTGGCAACATAGTTACTGGGGATGAAGCCCTCCTGACCAGTGCTGAGAGCTGCTGCTTTCCACCATTCACCAGACCTAAACACATCAATCAGTCAATCAACCTGCAATCTGCAATCGAAACTGCATGTTAAACCCTCCTTCAGAATGATAGATCTACTTACTCCTGGAGGATTTTGAGTCTGTCTCCTTTCTTGAAGCCCAGGTCACCTTCATGCATAGCTTCATAGTCATACAGAGCTATGGCAATGTTCTCTGAACCTAAAGGCAAGTGGAATGTTTAGTGTGAAAGAGCTGTGATCACACATTCACTATCATTCAGACTGGTGTCACACGACTGTGAGTTTAGCGAGATTCAAACAGGGTGGTTTTAAAGTGCGCATATACTTTTTATACAGCGATTAACCTTGAGAATTAATAGCAGGAGTATGCACTGCCTGTGCTGCAGCACACATTGAGGTTTATTGAAATGCGAGCGGAAAATAGTGAACTACCTGCGTCACCACTTAACCTCAAAACAAACTTTTTCACGTTTACGACATTTACTACCACTTAACTGTATGTTTTACCCTTGCTCACAAGGTCAACGTTGAAACGTCGAAACGTGTGTTTAATATTTTACAAAACTCTAACATTCTGAATGAGACATCCATTAGAAATAGGCAATTGCACTTACTATCTTGTCCAGAAGCTGGGTTAGAGGCAGTTCTGTTCTGTAGATGGAAGAAGAGGTGCAGTATTTAAAACAGCAAACTAGACATTTCAGTTCTCTTTTCTGAGCACAAAAACAGATCTCTCTGAGGCAGCCTTTCAAATAGAGGATATCTGCTTAAATAAATAAGCATTTCAAGCTCTTTTTCAGGTCATTATGTAAATCAGGTAGAAGCCAGAAGCACAGTGGGGTGTTGTCACTGTTAACTAAAACTATTAAAACATATGTTTTCAGTCATATATATATATATATATATATATATATAACAGCTTTCACACTAAAAGGTTTTGTGTACATAATATATGTGTGTATACAGTGTGTGTGTGTGTGTGTAACACATGCATGTATGTACAGTATTTATAAAAAATACGTTATTTTAATACATTTAATATTTGACATATTATATAAAATATAAACATGTGAATATATAATATATAAATGTAAATATTTTGAAAATGTGTGTGTATATATTCACAAACATATATTATGTAAACAAAAATGTATTTTGGATGCAATTAATCATGATTAATTGTTTCACAGCATTAATATATATTTAAAATAACTTAACAACAGCTAACATGATAACATAATATCAAATATGTCTTTTTTTTACTGATCAGTTATCTGTTTTTGCAAATATATATATATTTATCATGTTAGCTGTTGTTTAGTTATTTTTTTAACCCAGTCTAAATAACCTAACTGCAGTACGGTGTGTATTTTAGGACATTCTCAGACCTTGAAGAAGAAGTCTACAGTGTCAGTTCTCGTACGGACTCAGGTGGCGGGTGATGTGTCTCACTGACCTACCAATGTGACGTCGCACACATACTGTTCAGACTCACACTCTACCTGAGTCTGTTTCTCCTGATGACTTTTTGTCTGATACCTTTTAATTTAAGTCCATTTAGGCTGATGCTTTTTAATCTGAGTCTGTTTTACCCGATGCCTAATTGTATAAGAACTGACACCTGACGTAGTTTTTCCTGAGACCTAGTTATATACGTTTTCACATATAAATATACATTCAAAATAACTAGTAGTTAACAATAACTAAAACAAGGACTAAAATAAAATGTAAAACTGAAAGGTAATTTTAAATATTATATATAATATTTTATTAATAAATGCAATAATAGGCTGTTATATATTCAAAGTCAAGATGATCGTAAAGCTGAGTCTACTCAGACTCTAAGAAAGTGGAAGTACAGTACGTGAAGTCACAATATGTGCTGAAACAGCCACTTCTGATGGTTTAGCACAACCCTTTTTTTAGTAGAAATCATGGTCAGGAATAACCCTGAAGTCTTTTCAATTGAAACGGAAATTCCCAAAATGTTTCTACTTACAGCTTTAGAGCCCGCCGTTGGGTCTTTGGTGTAATGTGCTGTTTGGTTGCGGTTCTCTTCGCTCCCCATCGATTTGCCAATAGGATCCTGCTCCGGTTTGGTCCCCACACAGCCCATGTTGAGGCCTGAAGAGTTAATAGCAGAAGACACTAATGCAGGTTGTTCTTTTGCGGTTTAAAAACAGAACGCCCTTTCCAGCATGAAATATATGCAAAACATGGGTTGAGTTCCCTCAAACAACGGTTATGTCTGAAAAGCATGTGTGGAACAGATTATGATGGAAATATGTCTGTAATGTGCCATACATGACTCAAATTGTATTGAATGACAGTTTTTGTCCTACTGTAGGCCTACAACATGATGAACCTTTAAGTGGTACAGTAAGTGGTAAGATGACACTTCAGATTAGTATTTCCAATCAGACATGAATAAACATGACTTCCAAAAACCATTGGAAGACTGTATATCGTAGAGACCCCAGGTGTCTTTGGTTGCTAAAATTGCTGTGCGACTCTTTTGGGAAACATAGCCTTGACCGATAAATGTAGTGAAAGTCAAAATAACCGGTGTCTCATAGTGACTTCCACGTTGCAGGCTGCAGTTCTCTCTCGCCTGTGGTTTTGTCATTAACTCGCTCACACATGCACATGCGGAAGCTGTCAGTGGAAACTGTGGTTGGTTAAGGCCTAATGTTCAAAGCTGATTCAAATCAGCTAGCCTTAACACTCTAACACTTTTCTGAGAACATAACAGAAATTAATCAACCGAAACGTCAAGAACTGCTTCCCATCACAAACAGATTCCAATTATTGGAAGAATTTTTTTTATCACTTTTGAAATGAGAGGTGGACGGAAAAAAACATGCTTCTGAGCTTTTCGGCCATCTTTGTGGCTATCGCTTAAGAACAAATGACATTTCAACTTGCATCTCTTTTCACGAGAATGCAGTGTGTCGTTATGGTGCAGGTTCATGTTTCATTACATGCTTGATAAATAACTTGTTCACTCTTAATCTGGACATGCACGGCCCTACACAAAACCACAACCAAAACATCAAACATCCTTTCATATCAATAGCTGGTCTGTTTGCCCAGAAGATAATCATGAAGAAGTAAATTGTGGAAATGTTAATCAGATGAACACTAAATTGTAATTAAAGAACCGCTAAAGTTGCGTCCTTCAGTAGACGCAATGAGTTTGAGAAATATGTGGCGCATAAAAAATTGTTTCCCGGAGCTTGTTAACCCATGTTCTGCTTTCTCTTTATTTAAAGTCCTTTCTTGTATGTTTCTTTTGATTTCAGATGCTTTTTCAGTCTCGCTGGTTGACTCTAATGGGATCAAGAGTGCTTCATTTTATAAACTTTTGCACTTGTAGTATATGTTTTGCTGTAAAGTCTGAATTAACATACTAAAGCACTTGATTTATAGTATTTTTTGTTGTTGTTGCTGTTTTTTTATTCTATAAATGCTTGACTGTACCTTAACCATAATTCAAAGACAATAAGATTAAGAAATTACATCCAATATAAAGATTTAAGCTGTTTCTTTCATGTCGACCGATGTCCGAAAAAACGTAATTTGCATTTTTGTCCTATATTTTTTATTTAGTTTTTTTTATTTCCATTAAAAAGTAATGTGATGGAAGGTATACTGCAGTAGTTGTTTTCACAGGGGAGCCGATGTTCAGGTAGTCTCCTCTAAACCTGCTTAATTGCTGTACATTTCCTTCTTCCGACTGTGATTCCGATAACTGATCATACCCGGAGGAAATTTTCAGATTTGCCTTTTCGACAGTGTCACCGGTCTCATCCCATCCCATCCAAAGACTATTTTGTCCCTCAAAGCCCCAGAGCTCAGAGGAACCACCTCCACCTTTCCCACAGGCGCACACGGAGACTCGGCTCTTTTCATTTTAACCACACATGCAAATGTCTCAAGTTCCATCTTCCTTGTCAGGACTCTCTCATTGTTATTTGTTTTCTCTCCCTGAAACATACTGCATGCGCAAACTGTCAGAAAACACCACAGCTGACTGACTTCTGTAGGCCAGCAGGCAACAGAGAAACATGCAATGTTACTGTAAAGAGTGTGTTTTGAGTGTCCTTTTACATTAGATGGATCCTCTGAAGAGGAAGAGAAATATTTAAATGTGTCCACCGATATTGTTGTGTTCTGTAAAACTATAGTGAACTATGGAAGTACCACTGTAACTAAAGCTTAAGCATGAAATTATTTCAAAGAAACATGCGTGTTCCTCAAACACATGACCGCGTTCAAAAACATGCAACACGGTAATTGAGTCTTGCTTTAGAAAGGCCCATGTGATGAAATATGGGTCTGATGATGTAAGTAGATTATTATTATAATTAACTATTAATACAGAAGATAACATTTCAGTTTACAGAAAAAACGACAAAAACACTTTGAAGTGTAGCTTATGACAAAAAGACAATAGAAAAGAAAACTTAAATAAATCTGATATGTTCAATTACAAAACTAATAATAATAATAATAATAATAAACAAAACAATCACAATGATATAAAATAGAAGTTATGAAATAAGTAAATCGTAAACAAATCTGTATTTTAAGCGAACTTACCACTTTAGTCGCAATCCAGAAGAAAAGTATATTTTTTATTCACGAAATTTCGCCAGTAACCTGAGAAGTAGAAATGCTGAAGCCGCTTTACACCGGCTCCTCCATCACACTGATGCGCTACTGTGTCTCGGTGAGACTGTCGCGCTGTACTCTCCAAGAGGAAGTTAGGGGCTGTCTCAAAAGCTACAGTGTAGTTCCTAGGCAAGAGTTCACACATACACACCCGAACCCATCCCGTTCATAGCGAGCTGAAGATGGCAAAAAAAAAAAAAAGAGAATAATAATAACTCTAAATTAAGCTCTTACGACGCTTAAACAAGCTGTCTACATTGGGAGCTCGGCGAGCATTGAGACATACCCCTGAAGTCAAAGGAAATGAATGTCCTATTCACGCAATGTTCTTCGTACACTGTGAAACCAGGGTATTTTACGTAAGGTTGCAAAAAAAAAGCTGTTCAACCCCGTTTTTGCAATGTCACTTCACTTCTGAGAGAAAAAAAAGTTGACACAGTAGAAGTGTTCAAATTTGGACAAATAATAAGAGGACTTGCTTGAGAACAGATTAAAAGAGGAGCTGAGTGTATCTATGAGGAGCAGATGTATTATTGGATTGGAAATAGACAAAACAAACAGTTGGTCTGGCCTCACAGTTACATAAGGACAGAATAATCCCTTATCAGATGGTGAGATTAAACACCCCTTTCTTTTGAAAGAGACAGGGAAAGAGAAACAGCATATACATAAATCTAACTCTTCTTTAATAAACACTAAGCCAAAACAACTTGATTCTTAATACTTACAATAGAGAAAAGAATTTGGACATCTAGGAATAAGAATGTTGTGGAAAAGTTAATTTATTTCATTAATTTAACTCAAATTGTGAAACTTGTGTATTAATAAATTTGGTGCACACGGACAGAAATAGTTTTTAAAAAAGTCTTTAATTGTTCTAATTGTGATGATTTAGGCATTTAACACAACCAACTAATTCACTAAATCTCAACAAATACTTCATAAGACAAAAAAATATATAAATATATATATATATATATATATATATATATATTGTTTTTTTTTTT
>JAUYWG010000061.1:6577073-6592375 GCA_034779775.1 Enteromius afrohamiltoni | reverse complement strand
TATATATATTTTTTTTTTTTTTTTAATTTATGTATTTTTTTTTTTTTGTGAATTGTTGGCCTTCTGGACAGTATGCTCATTTAATGTATGTGTACTCAGTACTTGGTAGGGGCTCCTTTTGCTTTAATCACTGCCTCAGTTTGGCATGGCATGGAGGTGATCCGTTTGTGGCACTGCTGGGATGTTTTGGAAGCCCAGGCTTCTTTGACAGTGGCCTTTAGCTCATCTGCATTTTTTGGTCTCTCGTTTCTCATTTCCTTTTCACAATACACTATAGATTCTCTGTGGGGTTCAGGTCTGGTGAGTTCTGGCCAGTCAAAGCATACTAACAGCATGGTCATTTAACCAACTTATGGTGCTTTTGGCAGTGTGGGCAGGTGCCAAATTATCCCAGACTAAGTGTTAAGAATTTAACACTTCATGCAACTTGGGAGCTTCTCCACCCTTCCTCCAGACTCTAGGACCTTGATTTCCAAATTAAATACAAAACTTGCTCTCTTTAGACCGATGAGTAACAGTCCAGTTCTTCTCCTTAGCCCAGGTAAGACGAATTTGACGTTGTCTGTGGTTCAGGAGTGGCTTAACAGCAGGAATACAAAAACTGTAGCCAAATTCCTTGACACGTCTGTGTGCGGTGGCTCTTGGTGCCTTGACCCCAGCCTCGGTCCATTCTATGTGATGTTCAACCAAATTCTTAAATCGATTTTGCTTGACAATCCTCATAATGCTGCGGTTCTCTCGGATGGTTGTGCATGTTTTTCTTCTACATTTTTTCCTTCCACTCAACTTTCGGTTAACATGCTTGGATACAGCACTCTGCGAACAGCCAGCTTCTTTGGTAATGAATGTTTGTGGCTTACCCTCTTTGTGAAGGGTGTTAATGATTGTCTTCTGGACAACTGTCAGATCAGCAGTCTTCCCCATGATTGTGTAGCCTAGTGAACCAAACTGAGAGATCATTTTGAAGGCTCAGTTGAGTAGCTGATTGTCATGTCACCATATTCTAATTTGCTGAGATAGTGAATCAGCGGATTTTTGTTAAATTGTCACAATTAAAAGACTTTTAATTAAATTAAAACCAAAGACTTAAACGGCTTCAGTCTGTGTGCATTGAATTTAATTAATCCCAATTTCACAATATGAGTTAGGGTTATGTATGCATGAATCAAATGAAACATTCCTGTTAGAAAATTAGAAAACAGAAAGTCAGGTGTGATACGTTGATTCAAGGGTTTTTATTAGGATTTCTATCTGTACTTTAAACTCATACACATTGTTCATTATAAAAAAGCAAGTTAAGTGTGATCGAAAATTCTAAATTGTTCCAATGGCTCAGAGAACTGATCTAATAGTGAAAATGATTTACCCTCTTCCTGCAACAATGCAGGTGTTTCCCACATCCTAAACCATTACAGGTTCACAAAGTATGACCGCAGCCATTAGTTTATGCAATGGACTTGAAACTGAATTTAATTCGATATACGTATGTTCAGGAACTTTAGCATTAGATAATCTCCAAGTTAGATAATCTCTTGAAACTATTTAAAAATAGTGCAAAGGAAAGGTTTGCAGCTAGTTTGAAACAATGGTACATAAAGTAAAAAAAAAAAAAAGTGTACTTTTTTTCTTCACAGTTTTACCCTTCCTCCTTTTGCAGCTTTTACAGCTGCAAGTGGAAAATTCAGTATTACAAAATATATGCTTGACATCTCGAAAAAACCAAAAGGGGAAGCAGAGGGTTTTTCATTTTGTCACATCTACAAGAAGCAAGCTATAGGGCTCAGACAGAGACAAAAATAGATGAGATGTGACACCTTTTACGCGGAAGAGAGAAAACACAAACTGACATTACAACGCTGGCAACACAAGGGAGCAAGCGACTGTATTTACTTATGTTATATGTACTTATTAATAAGTTGTTACATGTTAGAAAAGAGGAAGAAGAAAGTGAAACGGAGGAAATAAAAACATATCTAGCTGATAAGTTCATTCACAGCCCCCTTGTCTGTAAAAAACAGCTGGCTTCCTGTTTTGCTACAGTGAAAGATTGTTGGGAAATTGACCTAATGAAGTAACAAACGAATGAATAATATAGCTGCACATGATACTGAAAGATCTTATTTAATTACAGTTTGGACTGCAGTATGCATTTTGCTGGAAACATGAGAATTGTGGTCTGTAGGTGTAGCTGAAGTCTAGTGGAAAATGAAGGATGAAAGCAAAAATGTCTGTCTGCATAACCACGGCAACTAGAGTCCATTGCCTGTATATAAAAGAATAAATATATGAAGAAAAACATTTGTAAAAAAAATACCAATTAATATAAAATATAAAACAATAAAAAGAGACCTTCATGCTTGCTCTGAGTCTGCATGGTTTCCTTGAGGTCCCCTGCTCAGGCGAATTTTCTTCTCCTTTAGCGAGGGTTGGGAAAAAGCTAAGACAAAACAATTCAAGTGACATTTTAGAAGATGCTCAGCTTTAATAAATAAATGATTAAAATATGATCTCTAACCATCAGTATCCTGCCCAAGTCTTTTTCTGCTTGCTTCAAGGTTATTGTTCTCTTTCTCCTCTAGCTCCATTGGTCTGCTTCCATAATCAGACAACTTCACCACAATAAAGCAGAAGTCAGAACTGATCTCATGAAGCTGTAAATTACATTAACACTAGTGCTAAAATTACCTGTACTCCGGATTTAAGCGTCTCCATGACCACAACTGCAAGGCAAAACAGTGCAGTTCAACTTAGCACAATCCAAATAAACCTCAACCAAGTAAGAAGAGTGAAGCTTTACCTGGTTGCAGGGAAATAGTTAGGGGTGGGAATTTCTTCTTCCCTGAGCTGACAGACGTTTCAGCTGCTGGTGATGTTTCACCTTCCTTTACCTCTTCCTGTTCCTTACATGTTTCCTGTGCTTCCTCCTGCTGTGTAATGTGAACCAAACATCACAGGCATTTTTTTTTTCATTTAATTTCAAACAAAGTAATTTCAGGTCGGTCATAGCCCTGTTGTGCTAAATTGTTCCTTTGTTTTATTTACATCGTGGTCACAACCTAACTATGTTAAATAAAGGAACGAAACAGTACAAAGTGGCCTTGATTTAACAAAACCACAAAATCAGGGTTTTTTTCCTATTTTTCCAGGTCTTAAATCTCATAAACAGGAACAATGCAAACACAAAGAAACATTAGTGTGCAACAGTTAGTAAACAGTATACAGAACAAAGACAAAGCAGAACCATTTCCATGTCAAAGAGCAAGAACCGCTGTTTGTGCAATATCCCGAATGCTTGATCAAAACTATTACCTTAGCTAATAAAATAAAGTTGTTGTTTTTTGCTACACTTGTTTGCTTTATAACTCAAAAACAGAAAAATTGTTGAGTTATTGTAGTCTAGCAAAGTATTTCTTATCCAAGCTAGCATTACGCTAAGCTAGCAGCCAGCTAAGCAGTTAGGCAGCAAAGTGAAAACTCAGACGAACATGTTTAACTTGACTATTGTTAGCTTTGTTAATATGCTATGATGTTCGGTTTACAAGTATAAATAACATATTTCATGATAGTAACTTGATTTTCTTGATTTTCTGTTCAGGCACACGTTTATAAGGAATGTATTTAATGAGGAGGTATTTCTACATCATTTGAAGTATACCTGTGTGTTATTGTCTGCTGTCTGCTGGTCGCTTTGAGGGCTTGATGGGCATTGAGATGAAGATGAAAGTGTAGCAGGTGGTGAGGAAGATGAAGATGAAGATACGTCGATCTGGGAGTGTGTCTTCTCTTTCTCATTGTTTTTTGAACGTCCTGACTCAGACAGGTCTAACGGTGCCTCCTCTTCCTCCTCTCTCAGATTCTCTCCAAAAATCCTCTCCGGCTGCGTTGCTGTGGCCTTCCACTGGGGCGGCGCTGTAACGGCTTCTGCCACTCTCTTTTCTATGCTCTCTGCATGCTCTGACAGGTTTCTGCGGGACCAGGGCCGCAGACCGCTGGGTGTTGAGCCATGCGTGCAAGACTGGTGGCCGCTACTTGTTGGGACCACTTTAGGGAAACGCAGTATGTTTGAGCTGGGAATTGGGGTCGGGCTTGGGTGTATTGTTATCCCGCTACCAATACCAGAGCCGCCTGCTGCTACCGTTACCCAGTCAGCAGATTCTGAGAGAGACCACGGGATAGACAAGCGACCGGTCTTGATCGGAAGTGGCCGGAAAGGGACGGGGGTGTGGATTTGTTGCCGGCTGCTACGCTCCTCAGAGGCAACAGAGGAAAAAATAGGATTGTTCTTGAGTAGACTAAGAGGAGATGGAAGAGAAGGAGACAAAGGGGTACGTCTGTGCTCAACTGAGTCCACGCTGGAAGATCTATGGACATATGAGGAGAAGAATTAAGACGTGTCACCTTAAAGGAGACATATTATACCCCTTTTTACAAGTCTAAGGTGTCTCCAGAATGTTCAAACTCGAATTACCCCACAGATTATTTAGGCATATTAAATAGGCGTTTGAGTGGAAGCAGATACACACTGATTTTGTGCATGTCTCTTTAAATGCAAATGAGCTGCCGCTCCCCGCCCCCTTTTGCAGAACAGGGCTGTGTCTTTACAGCTCAAATACTCTGCTAAAACACCTGTTTGGTTTTAGTTATCATGTACATCGCTCTGAAATCATGTTTTAAACAACATTAGTTTAAACCTGTGATACGATTTTCTGAGTGTTCACATCTGAAGCACAGAAAACAAAAATTCTCTTAATACTCAAATACACAGACATTTATGTTAAAAACACACAAATTACAAAAACAGTCGGTTATGTCTGTGAAGGTAAACAGCTGGGAAAGAAATTGCATGTTTATTCTGGATATGTGGGGCAGCAATGTAATATACAGTAAATAAATCAATAAATCTAATGCTTTCTTGTCTCTTCTGAGGCTGGGACTCTAAACAGTGTTCTGTGTCTGTATCAGTGCAGCCGAAGACAGAACTAGCATGCTAGCTTGCTGCGCTTAAACTTTCATATCACTGTTGTCACTTGCGAAAACTACACCGTGGGTGAAAACATGCAGATTAAAGGCAGTAACATTATAATAAGATCCCGTTTCTACTTAAGGGGGGAACAGAAACTGAAGTTTTTCACAAGCGTGATGAGAAATTATTGCATTGAAGCACCGTAAAAGCCATAAATATGTTGCCTTTATTATCTTGTTTTCAAGTATCTTGTTTTGTCTGTTTGCCTCACCTTCTTTCAGCACTGTGGTCTGTGGCCCATCTTGAGGTGGGCAACATGGGCTTATTCGACTCCTGAAAGAAAATAAACACAAATTTCAACAACCAGTGAAACACGAAATAAAAGTAAGAACAATAAAACAACCAATTTAAAAGAGCAAGAACAAATTACTGCTTACAAATGAAAACGCCCTGCCCCAGCTTTGCATAAGTTTGTGTTGAGAAGCTTTTTCTGTACAGGATAAAAAAAGATACAAGCTAAGATATATTCCGCACAATAAAACAGCAATGGTTTTTTATATGTCAGAAATGTCTGCCGTAACTTACCCAGACTGTCAGTCGGGCTGTCGTCCGTCTCACGTTTGACAGTGGCTGCAGGTACAGTGGTGTCCCCTGCTGGAGGCTGACTGGACTTCATTGCTGAGGCCAGCAAGGTCACGGCAGCCACTGCTGTGTCCGGTGATACCTTGACCTCTGGAGTGATAGCGTCCACTGAATGACCATTCTGCCGACTGAAAGGTGAAGGAGTTAATACGCATGACTATTATATACAACACCTAATAATAGTCTGTTAAACAGTCCCTGACCACAAGTGACCGACATCTGCGAAAGATGTTTTACCAAAATATGTCGGCTGGTGCTGCGTAGTTACAGTAAATCAGAGCGTGCCACTACGTGACAGGATCAGAACGTGCAAATGGGGCAACAACAAGAAATACTTGCACAAATATGGAAAGGAAGCATGTTGAGCAAATGGGTCACTCACTTTGATGGATCCCTCAAGCCCTTCAACTCCTCTCTCAGTCTGTCATTTTCTTTCTTTAGTGCATTCATCTCACTCACTGCAGCAGTAAACAAGAATATCACTAATATTCTTTATATCCCTCTCTGATTTATTAAAAAGAAATTAGTATGTTAAATACTTTTTTTTTCCTTTATCACGAAACGGATCCTTGCTAATTTAAAAGTAAATACAAAATGTACCAGTTTAGTTGGTACTAATTTACAAGTACCATTTTATTAAATAAATCCAGTGTTAGAGAGCATATGATATGTGACTTATCCACCCCAAACTTTTAAGTGGTTGTGTAGAAATGGGGAGCAAAAGTTCCAAATAATATCACTAGGACACACAACAATTCTTCATATAAAAGCTCTATTTCTAGCTCACCCAGTAGAGAGATGTGCTGCAAACTCTGGAGCTGGGAGGATTCATACTCTTGTTGTCTTTTTTTAGCCACATCCTGAGTGACTGTACACCTGTCACACAACCCGGCCCGCAATCTGAGGACCCATAGACACATCTAGTGTAAGCAGTGTGCGTGAGATTACATTCAAGACTGACTCTCTCTTGCACACACACACCTGTTCTCCAGCTGTTTGATGTTCTCAGTAAGAATCCGCTGCTGATCTTTCATCTGCTGGTTTCTGTTGTAAAGTTCTTCTATGCGCTTTGCATCACTACAACAGAACGCACATAAAAAATTACTAAGAGGCAATTTTTTAAATATGGTGTTTAGCTTGAAAAATATGGGATTCACACTTACATATTCTTTTTATTTGTCAGCTCCAGTACTTTCTCTTGCCATCCTTTAGAGAGACAGAAAAACACTAGATGGCACATCAGAAAGAAGTGGCAGCTGTTATGATTTTACTTAAATAAAAAAAAAAAAGTAAAAATCAAAAATAAAATCTCAGCTGATAAAAGCATCAAAATAATCCATATGTGATTCATACAACTCCAATGAAGTGAAAAGCTAAATGTTTGTAATAAACAAATCCAAATTTATGAATTTTAGAAACATATTTTTGACAGATTTGTTGTTTATTATATCAGCTGTTTGGACTCTCAACTGATGTAATGATACATTTCTTCAAATCTGTTTTAATAAGGAAACAACTATTACTTTAAATATCATGTTCAAACTAATTTTGCTACATTATAAAGCGTTGATGTGAGTCACGATGTAATGCCATTGTGTTGAATTCACCCCACCTTTATTCATTAAACTATTGACTTTTGCGTTCAGAAAGAAAGACATAAAAGAATAAAAGGAAGTCAAAAAGGCTTGGAATGACATGGTGGTGTATAAACAACATCAGATTTACTCAATATATTGCTAATTTAAGAGTTTGTGACTTAATTGCATTGTTTTATTGTTTTGCTGATTTATGAAGTTGTTGTTGTTGTTGTTATTGTGTGTTCACAGGCAAAAAAGGGCCAATGTTCAATGTAGCAATTTATGAAGCAAAGCTCACACGGAAGTCACTTTCAAACCAAGCAGCTTTCTGTTTGTCAATGTGGCAAATTCATGTGACAGCCTAAACCAAGAGAAAAATCGGCATGGGGAATTTTTTTGCCCTCAAGCGAAACTCCTGATCATGCAGATTCCTAATTGAAATGTGTGAATTTCATCTGAAAAATTTTGCTTAGCAGAGTAAATGTGACCAATAGTTATCTGTTCTTTTGGTTTGTAAAGATGTTTTCTGTTCACAGGCATTGGTTTGTCAATCTCAAAAAAAGGACAAGATGGCTGGTCTTACCTTCTAACTCATGTTCATGCACTTCCCGCAGTTTCTGCAGGAGTTCAGGAAAGCTTTCCACAGCCATGCTGGTGTTCCTGCACACCTGCCTTTTCTCCCGTCTTCCTACAAGTTAAAAAAACATGAACTTTTTGTTAAATCAATTTATGATTAGTGTACAAATACGGTTTGTTTTGCAGTTGCCCTGGTTTAACCTGCTAAAATATGAGCTTAAATTTCTACACTCATATATACCAAGGCTATTAAAAAGCGGCCTTGCCCAACTGGTTCTGCAAGTTGTGCACCACAGGCCAAACTTTATTTGTGTATGCATGTATGACTGTGTGTAGAAGAGAATGAGAAATAAGGAAAGAGACGGAATTACCACAACATGCAAGTTTGTGCTAGCAACTAAAAACCAACATGATCAGGAAGTTTATTTATAACCCATGTAATGCGCAGACAACTTATTAATAGGTTTCCATTTGACACGTGCAACACTAACTAAATATGACAACGTTCAGCTTATCTTCCCTGGCCTGTGCTATCTACAAATGTCTAATCCATTGCCTCGTAAACGACTGCTTCAAAAATCTTTGAAATTAAATTCTTCATGATCTCCATGGTTGAGGTAAAGGCCTGGTCACTGACACGGGCAGTCACCCAATACTGTGCAATAAGGACAGGAGGATTCAAATGCTATTCCAAAAAGGGAAATAAAGTTATTATAGCCTCAGGGAATCTATCCCAAAACACAAACATAAAATAATGGGAGAACCACAGGCCTCAAAGTGCCCATGCCAGCTGGGTGGCAGGAGCAGAACAGAATTAACTGACGTGCTCCCGATGTTTAAAAGATTAAAATGCACTGAAATGTGAATATATGTTTCATATATAAACACAGTATATATACACAGTCTCACGACTAATTCGGATGTGGTGCCAAATTCGTGCCAATTCGTACTAGCACTCATCCTTATTTGTCTGAAACCCGGTGACGAGTAGGTTTAGGTGCGGGGTTATGTAATTTGTACAAATTCATACGAATTAGCCACCTTGTAAAATATGGTTCAAAGGTTTAGAGTCGGTATGACTTTATATTTTATTTACTCCAGTAGACTTCAGCTTTGCATCACATAAATAAATTGCATTTAAAACTTTATTGCATTGGAAAATAGTTATCTTAAACTGCAATAATATATACATAAATAATAATAAACAAACATTTAAAAAAATCTCACAACCCCAAACTTGTGCACAGTAGAGAGCATATCTTAAAACTGATGGGACAAAAAAACGCACTTTCTAGTAAAACAGGGTTTATAATTTTAATGCAAAGTGGGAACTGTGCATAGAAACATCTGAATAAATTATAATGACTCATTATGTCTTTTTAACCCTTTATTTTTCTGCTTGCAAAGATACAGCATGTCGCTGAGTGCTCTTGGGAGGGTGTGGTTAAACCCCCCCTCCAATCTTTTTTGCATTTTGATCTGAGTGATTTTCGCCTGCTCCTTCAGTCTCTCTGCATGTCGGGATACGTTAGATAACAGTTTTGAACGTTACAGCAGCGGGAGCAAGAGGGAACCTGTCTCTCAGAACAGCAAACTTCACTTTTCACACACATCTTTTTACACGCACACACACACACACACACACATACAAATGTTTTAAACCCACTCCTTTGAGCTGACTTTGCAAAATCAATTACTAACATTTTAGAATAGACCTCTATAGATTTACCATACAAACAGGTGCTATCATATCTGACCTCTGACTCTCAGTGCCCTTGACATTTGGGGTCAGAGGTCAATCACAGCGTCACCAAATAATTGTGATTATATATAATGCATGTTATAATTGATCTAAAACGCAAGAATTCATTCAGTTATGTCAACAGGATTGACAGGTGGAGTCTTTGAGAAGGCCTGGAGGATAATATTATTATTAATACACATGAGAAAGTATGCTTCTGAGATGGATCAGGTCTGATATGATGCAATATCTGCTTATGGTTTTGCTACAGCTTTTGGCAGTTGTTTGTGTTTTACATGTTTCAGTTTAATACTAGATATACTACCAAGGGCCGGACAAATTAAAAAATGACAGAAATGAGAGACACGATGTGAGCAAGAGAGCAAACGAGGGAAAGACAGAGAGAGAGGAAGCTGCGTGCAAATATTAAACTTTGCAAAATGTAATGAGTTTAAGATACAATACGAATGGACTTGTATCAGTATTAAATTATTCATTTTAAAAAGTAAATAATTCTCATATAACAAACAAAAAACTACTTGTGATTATTAAAAGTCTTAATATTTTTCATTAATATTTAAAACGAAAAACTTAGCAAACAGTAATTTTAATAATACAAATAGACAGAAAAATAAAATGCAACACTAAGAGCAGATGAATTCATATCACTGATAAAAAAAAAAAACACACACACCCCCACCCAACTAAAATAGCTTCAGGGATGAAATAAAGTGTGTTTTGTGTTGCGTTACTGATGACTGATCACATCATAGAATAGTTCGATAAACAAACACCAAAACATCTGGTCAACATAATGTGTTCAGGAGAACAGAGCAGTCCACACTCACCCCGTGCCACCTTGGGGACGTCAATCACGTCACCTGCCAATCACGCGATGCTGTCAGCCTCCTCGTCACGCCGGTGTCATCCGGAGCCCCCCAGAGAGCCACATCTGATTGAAAACCAATGAAAATGAGAACAAAGTAGAGAGGAAAGGTAAGAAAGAGCTACATACGCCCTGTACTCCTCTCCTCCTCCTCCGCCTCCTCCTGCTCTTCAAGCAGCCCCTCCTTCTTCTCTCCACTGACGAGGAGAACAGGTTTGAGCAGTTCTTTACCGTGGCACAAAAACACCAGTTCCCCCTGGATAAACCGGTCCTGCTGAAATCCCACTAAACCTGCCTGGCCACAAAAATCCTCAGAAGGATATAGAGAACCTTTAGACACACAAAGCCGCTTTATTCTGCCTTGATTTGGTCTTTTAATCTCAAGGAACTAAAGATGCATTTATTTAACCTTGTTGCAGTAGGTTATTATTAGTATTTATTTACTACATTGCCTGGTGAGGGACATTTGTGTTTTTAAACCTTCGTATTTCATGATAAAAAATCATCATACTGCATGAGCTGTATTAAGGCTTATATAACTTTGCTAAAACCAAGCCATCATTAGAGCACTGGAGGGTTCTCGGATCACCACACCACACCTGAAGAACCCCTGAGAACCACCTCACAAGATGACTCCTGTCCTACAGTGCACCTATAGGAAAGTGATCTATGGTTTTACTACATTAACTACTACAAAAACAATGATATTTGGAGAAAAAACTAAACAAACACTCATTTAACTATGGTTTGACAATAGTAATCTTGGATGTTATTTTTAGCAAAACCATATTAACCAGATTTTTGTCACGCTTTCATTTAATTATGGTATTTGTGCTACGTCAAACTGAAAACCTCAGCTAATTTAAGGAATGTGAACCATATAGTTTCTGTCAAGAACCTGTTTTACTACAGTAAAACCATTGTTGACGCGATTAAGGAGTAAAAATTTGTTAACCGTGTCTATCACAGTTAAGCCTTTGTGGGATGTTGTTATTTGCATGCACTTTGAAGCATTGCTGTTTAAAAACAAGTTGAGTCGCAAACATCAGTGAAAGAGAACTCATTTTTTAATATGCATGTGCTGTCGGAGACATGGTTTCTAAAGGCTATCAGAAAGGCGCGTGCATGTGAAAATTGTGCTCGTAAAACACAGGATTATTGGCGTATTTTTTGGCACTTAATAGGCCTTGAGCGGTTGCATACAAACACTTGTGTGTCAGAATGCTTGTCTGTGCAAGTATCCTGTGAACACAGTAATCTGAAAGGTCAAAAACACGTGTAACAGTATACTGGATCCGGGCATCTCTTAAAGTGACAGCAGTCTAATATTCCTGCTGTCTGACACTCATGTAAATGAAACAACAAAAGAGAGACTGTTTGCTTGTGTTCAGTGAGCTTAAGTTTTTGTTTTTTTTTATTTAGGGTCGAATTACTTTTTTGTGATAATGAAACTGTTGACAAGAATGATTCCAGCAGGCACAGGATGTCAATATAACATCAGGTTGACATTGGACATGACGTCGGATAGATGTTGCAATTTGGTTGAGAATGAAACACATCAGTATTTGAAGCCAATTTGATGTTGACTTAATGTTGGATTTTGGTTACACAACAAATATCTACATCTGTATAAGACATAAAAATTAAAATGGCAAAAAAATGAAACAAATATTAATGTCTTATGATGTTGTGTGCCTGCTGGGGTGCCATTTTTATGGTAGCAAAAATTAAGATTTTAACCTTACATAAAGCAAAAACATTGCATTTTTAAACCGCCCTTTATGATGCGGTTAATGATAGAACCACTGACAGGAAGTAGAGGTCTTGCAGAAACCCATGTGAATTTGCATAACCTTTTTAAAGGGTGCCTAGTACACCATTAATGATCTATAAATGATCCGGTCAACATGATATGTTCATGACAAATGCATCTTTGCAATTCCTCATAAGTAGGTCCATAATAAATCACAACTCGAATGAACGAAATGAGAAAGACCTGCAGACAGACCGGGTCCGTGAGCTGTGCATGTCCACCCCAATAGGACTTTTAGTCATGATGTGCAGCTTGAGAAACCAGATATGTGTCAACTTTATATTGTAGCTATTTTATATAAAACCTTTTTGAGAATAACCTTGTAACAAATGATGTCTGCACATCTTGAAATATGCAAATGGCTAAGGACAGCATATGGATTTATAAAGGCCAAAGGCCAAAGAGATGCAATCTCCAGATAGTGACAGATCCAAACTGGTTTCTCAGGTTCATGAAGCAAAGTGTAAAATCTGCAAAATAACTGTAGCGCTCTGAAACGTGATCTGCTTGTTGTCCACTGGGTGGAGTAACGGCACAGGTTTAAACAGTCTAGAAACTTTTGGGATTAACATGTGTACCATTCATCAATATTCAAATAGTATAATAAACAAAGAGAAGGATTGCTGTCAAATATTGCAAATGCAGTTTTAATTATTAACAGTTTTCAAATTTACATATATAAAAAAATAATGGAGGAAGTCTGCTCAATAGCAGACATAAATTGAAGGCTTAGTCAAAAATGCATTGGTTTTATAAATAAATAAATGGTTATTTACCCTTTCTAATAGCAGTTTTATCAAATACAATGGCAATAAATATATACAATCCAATCCAAAGCTGCCAAAGACCTGATTTATGTATATTAACGTACAACTTTAAACTACTACTACCTAAAAATGGGGTTTTATCTTTTAAATTTTATTGATTACATGGCTTGATCATTCAACAATAAAGTGCGCACCAGGGTTTTTTGGGGGCCATTCTCAGTGCAGGAACACACACGAGAAACAGGGATTCCATAGGATCAGAGCAGCACTACGATCATGTCTTGAGACAGATAAGACTTCAAAGAATGAGACAGATTTACAAGACATGGCGAATCCCCCGTTAAAAAATATTGCTGCACAAATGTTTATGTAACTCAAAAGACGTCTAACACCGCAGAAACAAGCTCAGTCATCATAAAATTGCAGCTCACGTGAAAAAACAATGGACATCTTGTGATATTCGCGAACAAACGCATTATTACTTTATAAAAACAGATTACAGTAATTCAAAACTGATACAATATGATGCAGGCTTGTAATATCACTACTGAAAATGCTTGCATTATGGATTATGTGCAATTTAAGAACATTTTTTTTAAGTTACATATTTTAAATGTGACAATTTGAGTGAAAAGTTGAATTTTAATATAAAAAAAGAGATTTGGTTCATTTTTCATGTTTTCAACAGCACTGTGTAAAGCTGATTATGTTTTCTAAGATGATCCAAAGAGCATCTTAAGGTTCAGTGGAAGAGCACTGACATTTCGTACAAAGAGCCGCATGATCAATGTCACTATTTTATACACTATATTTTACATTGCAATGTTTCTTTGATTCTAAATTCAAAATTAGATTCTACTTGATCCTAAATCATAGCTTTTCAGTGCAGACTCTTGTCCGAACTGTAACTTGTCAGAAACTGCATTATATACTCATTGGTGTTAATATTCACATGGCTTTTATGAAAAGTTTTCAGTCTAACACCAATAAATATTCATCACCACACTGCCACTCCTTTGATTGCACTGCTTGAATGTTTTGAAAAGGCTCGTCAAAATATTTATCCACAGAGGGTAATTATTTTTTTTAAAATATAAAATGAAGAAAATATGTATTTTCTAAAACCTATTCCAATTTTTTTCTTTTAGCATGTTTTGGCTGTAGTCTCAAATTGCAGGTCCAGATGAGACCTCCGCAGTTCTGTAGTCAGTCACTAGAGGGCTATTCACCTGTGAGCCTTCATTACAGCAATTGAGCAGATGGTCAGTATAAACTCAAAATGCTTCACATTTTTATCACACAGTGTAGAGATGCTGCATATAAACAAACACGCTCACACACACACATTCATCATTGGCGGCAATATATGACTTCCCACTGGAAATCGTGATGTCGTTTCTGCTCTTAAACTACTTTTGATAAACTCAATAGAATGTCTTTAAACCTGCCGGAATGGAAAGGATGGAAACCAGGTCCACTGCTGTTTAGCAGCACAAGGCATGGCCAGATCGCTCTGTTCCGCTACGGAGCGAAGGAATGGATGTGTCTTGATCATTTGTCTGTAGTGTTGCCAGAAAACAACATGATGGAGCAGTCAGTCAGTCCAAGACCCGATACCGTCCAAGCCCACCCAGAGACTCTACTTACAGTGACATCAAACGAGAAAGAGAGAGGAAAGAAAGACACGGGACCGGGGTCGGGAACAGGGGAGCTTTGGTTTCCAATCCCTAAAGAATACTGTAATCTTAACACAGAGATTCACAAGTCACCATTTCTTCATTTCTAATGATGGAAAATTACTGTAGCATAAATAGATATATTTCACTTTATGTGTATTTCAAATGTAAGCCCATATCCTAAATCATTAGAACATTTGTTTGGACATGCCATAGATTTAAAATCTTTTAATCTGTCACACGCTTCGGCAAAATTCAGCGTGTTTTCCTGGCCACAGGTGACCTCACCAATCCAGACGCTCTGTGTTTGCCCTTCAGTCGCAGTGACAGAGGCTGCGCTTGAGTATTTTGTGCTGGTGGCTGTATGAAAACTGTATGATGTAAAAAGTGCAAATCAGATAAATCTGGTGCAAAACGTACTAAGTTCTTAGAAAATGTACTCTTTCTGTTCCTATTAGTTTCATAAGGTTAAAAAACAAAAGAAAAGAAAAGTTTTAGCCTATGGCTAGCTCTAAAAATGTCATGTGGTACAAACAAGCAAAAATAATACAATTGTTTTCTCACAACTAATTATTTTTAAATATATATTTCACGAATTCGCACTTCTTCGTTAAATTAAATAAGCAAATTTGGCGTGCTGTCCGGGAGCGAGCCGGGAGCT
>JAUYWG010000061.1:6566074-6576924 GCA_034779775.1 Enteromius afrohamiltoni | reverse complement strand
CTAATGGGCGATGGTGGGTACCGGCTGTGCTGACACTCAGCGAGCTCTTCCCGAAACTATGTTAAAACATCCCTTCAAGATCAGATATATTTCATTTTAATTATTCATGCCCAAAATCACTAATTTTCTATGGAGCCTAGCCATATAACATTCTGCATCCTCAATATAGAAAGTGTGTAGATTGTTATTTCTAAAATAAATTACATTTACTTTTAAAGTAGAGCTTCTTTTTAAATATCAGTTTCTATGGAGTTGCACCACATGACATTTTACATCCGTATTATATTCCAATGAACTAGTGATAGGTTGGAGCATCACATCACTCATTTGTTTACCCAATTTGCAATCCATTGGTACCAAAACCCCACTTAACACACCAAAGTAGTCACATTTATAACAGTCGCACCCTGTAAACAAATACTGAAGCAGTCTAATTGACTACAGGGTGCAGAAAGAGAATATTGAGTATCGTAGGAGGCAATGATTTACAGCATGTAAGACAGGCACTCACGTGCACAGGCACACACTCATTTCTCTGGGGGGAAGCTGGTGGGTCTCCTTTCGCGGAACCAACACAGGAAGTGCTGTGGCACAGAGATGAAGTTGACTAAAACAGAACACCCCCTCCTGATTCCTGTGTCCCAGGACGTGTGTCTACCCACACGACAGATCACCACGTTCATCTCCGCCTCACAGACCACTAGACATGTTGTCTCTCAGTAGGCCTGTGTGTGCGTCTGAAACGGTTTCTCAGAGAAAATGAAGGTGTCTCAACAGAAATCATTCCCCACATCTCTCCCAAATGTAAATCTTTTGCTTGCACTGAACAAAAAACCTGGTATTTTGCTGAGATATGCGTAAGCTGCCCTTTTTTTAAAACAAAACACAAGTTGTAAGTAGCCAGTGGCTGTAAAAAAAAAAAATAAAAAATAACATAAAAAATGAACTTATGTTGAGCAAATACATTACTAATTTTAAAAATTGAAAAAGAACATTCTGAATGTATCTACTGTCACTTTTGATCAATGTAATTAATCCTTGCTGAATAAAACTATTCTTCACTTTCAAAAATAAATAAAATTGCATTATACTCGTTTTGAAAGATGTGTATATATAAAAGAAATGCATCATAATTGAAAAGTTAAAGGAGCTGTAGAAAAATAATGGTAATGTGAAACATACCTAAGACCTTTTCAGGACATTAAAAAATGGCAATAAAGGTTCAGAGCTCCGCCCTAATCCATAAATAACTGACTGTCTATATCCATCTTCATCTGGACTAATAGGGATGACGAGAGATGGTCTGATGAGCAGAGAAAAGTAGGCAAAGAAAGGGGGAGGGAATGGGGGAAATGTTCTGATTTCCATTCATCACAGGCTATTTTCAGCACTCCTGTTGGAGCGCTAGATGAAGTGGTGAGGGGAGGTCAGCCGGTGACCTTTAACCCCAGAAGCTCTTCAATATAAACTTTATTGGCTTGCTGCAAACGTGTTTGAATCTGTTAAGGCGAGACTTGGTTCCTCCTGCATATGAACTCTTGATACAAACTGATTCCCTCACCGGCTAAGACCCCTTTACATACTAAGGATTTACACAGACGTCTATCAACATGATTCATCGCATGCACAAAAATGCATAAGAACATGGACACGTTGTAAAGACTAATGAAGGCAAATCAACAAACATAACACATACCCATCAGTGAAAGCTCATAAGATTTGATTAGTGCTAAAGAATGCGGCGTCCCATATCTCACCCGGCTCACCCTCATCTGGCCCCATTGGTTGTCAGTGTGGCCATTCATCCTCAGCCCGGCCAATCAGCTGTGGTGACGGTGCAGCTCTCAGCCAATCAGAGCCCAGGAAGCCTTGACAGTGAGGGAGATGCTTGCATGTGTTTATGGCCTCCTGCCTTTATGACAGAACACAGAACCCTTCAGAGAAAAATAAAGCAATTAGCCAATTACACCACATAGGCCTATTAGAAACCAAACATCCCAGTGTTTTCTTACCCTTTATACACAGCGATAAGACTTGAGCTGACGGAGCGAGCGTATCATGTCCCACGGAAAGAAGGAAAAGTGATGGTTATGAAAGAGAGGTAAGAAGATTAGATGTATTTGCAGGGAGTCTCTCTTTATTTGAGAGAAGACGGATGAACTGAACTCTCAGTAACTCTTTGACTCTTGAGAAAAAGATGTGAAAAATTAAGTGAAACACTAGAGCAGGTGAAACTGCTGCATATGGATTATTAATCTAAAACCAATATAAAGCATTGTTTATCTAGGGGCAGACTGATCCATCACTGAATCTCACTGAATCCCCTTGAAATATTGTTCAATAGAACTTAAAATAGAACAAAATACTGTCCAAAAAGCTTCTCCTTCTTCCATGAGTATGCTGAGACGTTAAAGTTGCAAAAAAGAATTAAATGCACACTTGTAAATAGGTGTTTTTTTTTTGTATTGCAGCTCAGATTTCATACGTGACTTCATGTTGTGATAGATTTATGCATGACTGCAATGCCTATCGATTTGTTTAAATGTACATGTGGACTAACATTTAACATTCAAAGTCTGCATTGGTCACTTCATGCCCAGGTATACTTTGGACTAAGGTTTAAAAACCTCAAGGAGACATATTAATATGACCTGAAATGTTCGCTAGTACATGCACGTGTTTTATGACAGTCACTGGAGGAAGCAGCTGCAATGCAGACGTGCACTGATTTCCTGATTTTAAAAGAACAGAGACAAAAAAAGCACTAGCACTAATAATTTTAGCCATAGAAACTTCAAGTGACTTGTTGATTAATAATCGCATTGTACTTTTTTTAACCATAAGAACTATATTAGTCATGGGGATTAAACTGTGTCTATATACTGTATGTATATATACTGTATACTGTAATTTCAGAGGATTTTAGAGATAGTTTTACACGTTTAATGTTTGAACATAAATACAATATAATAAGTGTTAAGATTGTTTTTGATATTTTTCACTGTATTAAAAAAAGACTACTACCTGCCAGCTAAAAAACAGCTACCGTAAGGATATGGATATTGAAATTTTTGTGTAAGACACTATTTCAAAGATTTGTCCAGTTTCATAAAACATCCCTTCAAATAAATGACAGTTTCCTAATACTCTTCAGACGTTTATACAGCACTCTCTTAGCACTTCCACAGGGCTCTCAAAAACCTCTCACAACCAGTAACCATTGCTATAAATCTCACACACAATGAGCTCTTAAACACCAGGGTGGTCTTCTCTCTTGTCTCCTTCCTCTCCTACACTTTCTTCTTTGACCATCTCAAACTTTCTCTCAGTCGAAATAAAACACTAAGCCTACCCATTCCTCCATCCTTCAGACTCCCGACCCCAGCAGGCCCAAGTCTCCCTTTACCCTTCAAAGGTCTCTGTGACACACTGTCCTGGGTCCTACTTTTGGGGAGGAGGGGTTGGTTGAGTCGTCCTCTCCACAAACGCACCATTTCAGAGAGCCTGATGTCCACTAAAGCCGTTTCAAAACTAATAAACAATTGTCAAGCGAGAGGTAAAGCAGAGAGCTGTATGGCCATTCTAAAAGCACATCAAAGGGTCCGCGCTAAGAGCCGTGTAGAAGAGAGATGTGGATGACCTCTCCAACGCACACACGCACACATACACAAATCACATATGCACCTCACAAATATTACATGCATACATAGCAGACACTGAGATGAAAGTATTTCAAAATTACAGTCAGAACAATGACATATAAATGGAGCCAGATTCACTGTGAATTACTGTATGAGTGAATGGCTGGACGAAATGACATATGGTGCTAGATGATTTCGGTCACAGTTTCTAGTAAGTCAAGAAGCAAAGACTCAAAACTCAAAGACTGGAATGAAGAAAGAAAATACAGCTCTCTTTGCATGGCATTGGAAAGTTTTAGTCAGAATAAGTATGGGTAGGACAGGATAGGATAGCCCAGAACAGGACAGCAAGTCGACTAAAAATAAGGATAGACCAGGATAGGACAGGGAAAATTTTTAGTAATTGAAATTGTAGGACAGCTTAGGATAAATCAGGGCAAGGTAGGATATGATGATAGAGAACTGGAAAAAGAAAAGGATAGGATGAGTAAGAGTCGGAACAAGTAGGGTAGGATAATACAGGACAGGATAAGAATAAGACAGGATAGACAAGAAGTGTGTTTCCCAAACAATGATGTTACTCGCTGATTAACCACCATAATATTATGCATGCATTTTTAGTTCCAAGCACGAAACGTTTGTTTGAAATTTGCAGGTAATTACGAAATTTGCGACCATAGTTGGCTAACAGCGCTTTTGGCAAATGCACCCCAGGATACAACAAGGAGAATTTTAAAAAAGTTGTAGGAGAGCTTAGGATAAATCAAGTTAAGGTAGGATGAAATAGAATTTAAACAGGACAGGATAGGATAGAATAGGACGGGATAGGATAGGATAGGATAAGTTAGAGCCGGAACATGTAGGGTAGGTTAGGATAATTCTGGACAAGACAGGATAGACCAGGACAGGACAAGACAGGACAGGACAGGATAGAATAGGACGGGATAGGATAGGATAAGTTAGAGCCGGAACATGTAGGGTAGGTTAGGATAAGTCTGGACAAGACAGGATAGACCAGGACAGGACAAGACAGGACAGGACAGGATAGAATAGGACGGGATAGGATAGGATAAGTTAGAGCCGGAACATGTAGGGTAGGTTAGGATAAGTCTGGACAAGACAGGATAGACCAGGACAGGACAGGATAGGACAGGACAGGACAGGACAGGACAGGATAGGATAAATCAGGGCAAGACAAGATTGGTAAAGGATTGGATAGGGAAGGAAACAATAGGCCAGGATGGGATGGGAAAGTACAGGATAGGCTAGGCCAGGATATGATATGGTAGACCAGTATAGAACTGAACAGGCCTGGATAGCATAGTATCTGACTCTCTGACTGTCCACTAAACAGCCTGCATTTCATTTCAGACCCCCATACTATTTACTGATACCAGCATTCTCACACACGCAACACACCCTGCTCACTCCGGCCGGGTTTGGCTGCTGGGCGGCAGAGGAGCCAGGATGGCTGAGCCCTAGAAAGTGGGAGCCAGATCCTCAATGTGTGTGTGTGTGTGTGTGTGTGTAGGGGGAGGAGATAAGTAAACTTCACAGCCCATGACATAAATCACATCAAGACATGACAGTAGGACACTGAGCAGGACCACTGATAAAACCAGCAGGAGGGAGAGAGACAGAGAGAGAATGGAGAGAAAGTAAGTGGGAAGAACAAGGGTCATGGTAATGGGCCAGGGGGTAGAGCGAATGGAAAGAGAGATATAAAGAAAGTCTGAATGTGTTTGTGTCAATGTGTGTGTGTGTGTGTGTGAAACCAAGAATCAGAGGGAGAGCACAAGATGGACAGAATCGGGGGGAGTGAGAGAAGGATAGGAGTGTGTTTTTAAATTCCCAGTCCTCCCGAAGGTGTAGATTATCCAAAGAGCACACACTAATTTCCAGGTTCATGAATGCATTCTCCAATTTCAAACAGCTGTCCACCTAAATCTTTACTGGCTGAGAAAGGATGCACCCCCACTATAGGCATTATGATTCACATTGATCCAAGAACACTTTTAAACAAAATTTCCTGTTTTTCCCCCATTTTCGCTGGTGCTAGCTCTTCATAACTAAGATGGCAGGTGATACATCTTTTGATATACTGATCTTTCATTGACACGCTAACAAGGCCATTAAAACAGCTGAACTAATGTTACTGCTATTTAGAAACTCGCACAAATCAAGGACTGTGTATCATTAACCGAGCCGTTCTGGATGTCTCTGACAATTTGACGCGATGTTCGTCGTACTTATTAGCTGTTGGCTGAATCAGACTTGACCGTACATGAATGAAGTCTCCGTAAACTATCTGACATCCCTGCTCCACAACCTAACCTCCGTGTTTATTCTACAGCCCAATTATGGAGAAAAACAAAACGTCTAACTGTGTACGGAGAGCGTTCACTGTTTGTGTATGGCGAGAACACATCAATGGCAGCACTTCATTGTGTAGTTGACGTCTGCGGTTTAATTTATGATCTCCTATTTGTGTAAAATGTAGGCCATAATTTTAATATGTGTGAAAGTAAGAAGTAAACGGAAAGTGGGTAGTTTATGTTTTTTTCAGGGCTCATTTGTCTCTATTGAAACTGGCTGAATAAGCCTGTGCTGGGTTGACCCTTAAAAAAAGTACCATGGTGGTACCACACCATGAGATTTTCTTATATACCACATCATATCACAGAGTGCACCTCTGTATTTAGATGATACTTCATGCCAATTCATAGATAAACAGGGTATTGCCATGGTGTGTGTTAACAAAAATCATTTTATTTGCATAGTACATATCTAAAAATAGGTATAGTAATATTTTTTACTATCGTACAATGCCTTAAAAAACATGGTAATGGCAAGTGACAAGCTTTTTAGTATTTGTAGGCCCACCTTTAATTCACAAGATATCATTAATAGACAACAATGCTCTGCTAATGCAACAGGGTTTAATAGCGATTTGCTTTGATTCTAATGAGCTGTACTATTCACGTAACATATACCGTGACTCACGTAACATAGGCTCCCACATACGTCCCACAAATGTCATAAATGACTAACGCCACACGCTCTCCGAACATGACACAGTGCCCTACACATAGGTACACAGCCCCTCCTCCCTCTTATCAGACCACTGTGGAACATAGCTTGTTTTAAGAGTAGGAAAAACTGAACAGAGCACATTAAAGAAAATAGGAGTGAGTGTGTGCAAGTCTGTTTTCCTGGCCAGACTTTCAGTCTTGTAGCTGGAGATAGCAGCTGGAACAGCCATGTGAAGTAAGCCTCCACCATTCCCCTCCCACTGCCTTATACTACCTGAAAACATATTCACTCTCATAGACACAAAAAGAAATGCATCTGCTTTTTACAACCATGTTTACTGCAGTTATGCCACTGCTGTTATGAAGTATGATTTGACGGCTGTAAATTTAATGAAAAAAATACTTGTGCTGTGTTTGATCGCTTATTACAGAAACTGATGACATATTCTGGATGACTGAGAGATTATTACAGAAAACTACAAAAATGATTTAAACATATTATACGTATTAGATATTATAAATTATATGTGTTTTTATATATATAATAGTTTAATGTTGATTGATGCCAGTAATAAAAAAAGAACAACTTTAAATCAAGAAGTTTCCTGGAATATTTTAATGCGGAAAATCAACATAAAATGTGTTTTTACCTCCAAATGTTCAATATAGTTTTTATTGAAGAAGCCGCTTATCATTCAATTAATATTTCAAAAATCAACCCAAATTTTAAATTCATCTTAGTGTTCACTTATTTGTGATGTTGTGACTAAAGAAAACTATCATGAAGTGCATTGTAAGAATATAATGCGCTAGTACCTTCTTCACAATCCTTTACATACACAGTAACAGAGTTGGAATAGAATGATAAAGTAATCCTGAGAGACAGAGAAAATTTGAAATTGAGAAAGAGGCAAAAGTGAGGAGGAGTGTGTGTGTGTGTGTATCTGGCCGTAGTGGAGCCCTATGAAGTCTGCATGCTGTCAGTGTGAGTGGCCTTATCTTCCCCAAACATTTACTTAACCCTTTGTCTTACAGGGCCCAGCACAATGAGACACAGCCAGAGAAATCCCAGCGGGACTTGAGATGGACAGGCCTGCCGCTCACTGATACACTCACAGTCACACTGACTGCAGTCTAATCTGCACACATTAAACTCACATCACAGCAATAGCTACAGCTCACCAACCTCACTTCGCCTTTAATGACATCACTTAAATCTTGCTTTGTCCTCTTCCTTTTCATTTACGTAACAGTGGCTGACAGATGCAGAGTCTTAACCAATCAATTCCAGCGCATAAAATAATTTTCATGCCATAAACTAAAAGAACTATTGTTCTCTTGAAAATGTTCTTCTGCCTTTTTATGCAGTATTAGTTTATAAGCTTTAAATTCAGGCCATTTTTTCTGAGGTGAAGTGTGCTGTAAATACCTTTCTGTTATCTGAGTATGTGTTAAACTCTGGGTTCAGAAGAATGCAGCAGTCGGCCTTTGTCTCTGTGTCCACATCGTCAGAGAGGAGCTTATCAAACCCAACAAATACCATTACAGTGAGAGAGAAATCCATACCTTTCAGACAATCATTTCTCCAAGAGACAGGCAACCTTCCTTACACAGGATCTTCTCAGCCAGTTTTAGAGGGAATTTCTTCATAATAGACTTAAATATGCTAAAAGGTGTTTTTAAATACAAACAAACATTTACAAAGCTTTTAAAATATTAACATATTTTAATATTATGGATTATGGTCACTTGCTGATCCTTTAAATGGTTACAAAGGAAAACCTGGGCATCACACCCAAAATGAATTAGGATCACATACAAGTAAAAAATAAAAATCCATGATGCACGACAAATGCAAATGACAAGTGTTCTAACATCGGCTAAAATATAAAATATCAAACATGCCTGATATCCTGACTGGATGGAGTCAAAGTCTGAAGCTAAAAATGTGAGGGTAATGACAACAACACACTAAAAGCAGACAAGTTTTTTCTTTGCATATAGATAAATATGTTGTCAAAATGATTCCTGAACGTCGTCGTGTAAACACCACCTAAACCTGTGCTCATCATACACCACAAATTTTCAACTCAACTCAAACTGCACAAAATCTGAAGACTGGCTCTGACTTTCGGCCGGTGTCGTGCAGTGTTATTCAGCCTTAAAGAGACTCTAATTACCCCATGATTTATGGCACTCTCAAGGCATCCTTGGTGTATATGACTGTCCTCAGACGAATACATTTGGAGTTATATACCCCAGCTTTATTATGGCAGTAAATAGTGGTCAAGATTTTGCGCATTCCAAAGAGAGTGGCATTTGTGTAAAAAAAATATCCATATTTAAAACTTTAATCTCTACCTTTCCGTTACCTTTCATTTACACATTCACAAGAGAGAGGTATTCCAGCAGGTGATGAATTAGAAGTACAAAACGAGGATTTGTAAATAAAAATCCACTGGAAGTTCAGGTGTGGAGACGCTAGTCTCGTGAGAACCTAGTTTTGTGTACCTAGTTTTTTTGGCTTGTATCGAAATCCTCTGACATTTTTCTTTCCAAGCCTTGTTTTGTACTTCTAATTCATGACCGGTATTTGCTCTTTCCTTGTTCATTGCTTCTAATCCGACCTAATACTATGTCTACGTCATCCACTGAAATGCCACTCTCTCAGGAATGCAGCTAACGGAACCTAGATATTATAGTTTATGAAGTTTTAAATATGGATATGTTTCTTATACAAACACATCGATTCGCTTTAACAGGCCTTTATTAACAATAGATGGATGCACTTTTTTGGGTTTCAAAACTTCAACCACCATTCACTGCCATTATTAGAAGACAAGGACATTTTTAATATAACTCCAATTGTATTCACCTGAAAGAAAAAAGTCATGTACACCTAGGATGGCTTTAGGGTGACTAAATCTATTCCTTTACAGGAGGAATGGTTCAACAATGTTTGAATCAATTGTTATAAGTTAATATAGATAGAAATAGTGAATATATTTTTAATATACATTTTTTTAATGGGGTGAAATAATACGCCACTGTAATGACTAACAAAAAACAAGTAATTGAAGCGAGAAGCGAGAATTGAGATTCCGGGCATTTGCTGAAAAAGTTCTTTACTGTAAGAGCTTAAATAGGTAAGAAAGACAGTGATGTAGTGTTGTGTGTTAGGGGTGGGGAGTGAGAGACAAAGAGACAGAGAGAGAATTCAGTATTAAAGTACTTCCAGCTCTCTCTCTACTCCCCCACATAATCAAACAAATCATGATTACAAATATTTCAAGGTCCAGAGTCACTTCTATAAATCTGGAAGTTTCTCTTGAAGACACAGTCGGCAGGCGTGCGCACACACTTACTTTTAGCCAACTTCTTTTGGATTTAACCCACCAGAATATATGTGTCTTTGGCTTTCTCTTTGGCTCCCTGCGTCTGCTGTGTTCTTACAGTAAAATAAATAGGCTGCATCTATCTGCAAAGTGCAGCGGAGGGTCTGAGAACAGGGTTATCCAGAGTGCATGTTCAGAAGCAGCAAGAGAGAGAGAGACAACAGAATGAGAAAGGGTGAGAGATTAACCCGAATGAAGGAACATGAGAAACAGACAAACGAAAAGAAAAGAAATAGATAGACAGACAGAGACAGGAACATAAGGAAATCCTGCATGGAGACGATGAAGAGGGGAGAGGGGGAGAGATAATGAAAGAGAAGAGAAGGCAAAAAAAAAAAGAGACAGAAAAGAATTCCACATGTGCAGCAGGCCCTTGTCTTTACGATGGCTATGATTATAATTTAGTGCTGCTGTTTCAGGGCTGACATCATCAGAGTAGCACCAATCAGATGGCACAGAGTCTATAAATTAATGAGTGGGCTAGAGTTCAGCTGACCGGGGCAGGGTCAAAGTTCATTCCACTCACAGAAAAGTTTCTAATGGAATGTGACTACGCAAAAATCAGCGCTTACTAAAATTACTTGGCACGTGTCTCATTTCAAAATATTGTGGATTATGGAAGAAACTACCATACTTAGATATATTTAAAGGGTCTACTTTTTTAAATATCTTTGATTTATATAAATTGTGGTCACATGACAAGTAAACATGTCAGTGATCAGTTAATTTAGAAAAAATTTAAAACTGGAAAATACATTGTATTTATACATATATATGTATAT
>JAUYWG010000061.1:6530326-6559147 GCA_034779775.1 Enteromius afrohamiltoni | reverse complement strand
TCTATATTTTATCCAATTTTTGTGGAAAAGCAATAGATTGAGGTTGCATTAAATTACATAAGTGACAATGAAGACACTAATAATTATAAAAAATTATTAAAAAAAAAATGTTCTTTTGAAATTTTTATTTAACAAAGAATGCTGACAAAATATAGGCTTAATCATGGTTCCACAAAAATATTTTAAATTAACAATAAAATAATAATAAATCACACTGTAAAATATAACAGGGTAGAAATTGTTATTTTAACTGTTTGTTAGACCAAAAAAATGTTTGGTGACCTTAAGAGCCTTTAAAAAATCTATACAATTTAGCATGTGCTCACTTAAAATGTGGAGAAATCAAGAAAAGAATGAGTGGATTATTTAGGAAAATGATTATTATTATTTTTAAAAAATTACTGATGTGATTTATGCAAATTCATAATCACATCAGTGGTCTAAATTAGTATTAGATACACATTAATGACAATAATTGATGTTTTAAGCAGTACGTTGGAATGTGACTTTATCTTTTGGCATACTAAGTCACTGATTGCCTTAATGGTTATTATCTCCACATGGTGTAATATATTATATATTATGCTGTAATATAATGAGTCGAGAATGAAAGGGCTCACGAGTGAACACCTAGCAAGGGTAAAATCAGAGTGCAGAAAACATTGGACTAAGATGCACCTGCATTAGAGGTGTAATACTAGTACATACTGTATTTGTGCTTGTGCGTGTAAGAGCACGTGTTTGAAACCAATGGGAGAGTGATTACCTGACTTGATTGACAGGCCGATGGCACCGTGTATGTAACTAGCTGTGTTGACTCCTGCTCCCTGCTGGAGGCCGACATCAAGAATAACACACACCCCAGTAACGTCTCTCACCCTGCGTGAAACGCCTGGCACTTTAGAGACGAGAAGGCCAGAGAGAGAGCAGTCCTGGGCCCCATCACTCCACACTTCACCTGAAGAGAGAGACAGCAAGACACACAGACACAGACACACACAGAGAGGGTGACATGGAGGACATACTTAAAATGGGGTCATAGGGTGGCACAGGGTCTCAACTTACAGCAACTAAACAAACACGTAATATTTCGGGGGGTAGAACAAATTTCATACTGACAGGAACATATTAAGGTTTTGAATCCATTTAAAATTGAATGCATCTTTTAACAATACTTCTTTTATTACGCAAAAAAGTCATAAACATTAGCCAAAGTAGATATTTGTGCATTTTGTCGATTTCGCTCAGAATATAATGCAAAAGCCTTTATTTTTAAAACAGAGAATACCAATTTTTATATTTTCACCCTAAACCTGAAAATAAAAATCTGTTAATGTTCAGAACATATTTTTTATAAAGATATATTATTGGATTATGGTTATTTGAAAGTTTGGGAAAACATCAGCAAAGAGCTTGCTGTGTCCCTTGAAACATGCAAAAATGCACAGTGTTTATCATCAGAACTGACATGTGAAATCAAGACTAGCAGAATAACAACCTTTCAACAAACAAAAAACTAACCCCGCAAAAGCCAAGCATGTTGGCTGCGAAATGCAAAAAGCAAACTGTTTTTCGTCCATAATATCCGTTCCCACTGTTCCTCATCGTAAGCGTCAATCTATCACTTCAGGCTCATGTCCTCTCCTCCCCATCCCTTCACGCCTCTCCCTGATTCTGTCCATCTCTCTGGAGTGGAGGAGAGCGGGAGGGATACCGGGGGCTGGGAAAACCTGGACTTGACCCCTGGGTTCTGGGCTCCACAGAGTCTCCTTACCAAGCCTCCCTGATGACAGATGAATAGACAAACACTCTGTCAAACACACACACACACACGCACACATACATACAAGACTGACACACCACATACAGACTACTGCAACTTTCATAAAGGCTAAATTTTTTGTTTTCATTTCTCTCGTTAGCTTGTTATAAGTATATTCAACCGAGTTTTTTTTTTTTTTTTTTTTGTGGCATGTACCACATGCTACCTATTCAGGGTTCAAAGTTGAAGTGGAGGTGAAGCTACATTTAAGAAGTGCAATGCACAGCAACAGGGAACCTGCGCCAAAAAACATCTACTCAGAAAATAAAGAAAAGAGTTTTCACAACAACGTCACATCCGATATTACAATAAAAAGAACGTCTCTATTTCCCTGCCAACTTATCGTGACTAAACACAATACATGGCCTGTAAACAATATACCTGCAAGTCGAGCTGCCATCATGTTTCAACTGAATGCTTTGGTGTGAAGCTGTTTAACGGGGCTTTACCGGGAGGTGTGAGCCAAATAAATAGCGAGGAATCGTAAATTACGGCCTGGGACATGGCGGCGACATGGGGGAGGAGGAGGGGTGCATTGATTGTAGACAAAGATCTAGTTTTTCTTTCTCTTTACCCCACACCTACCCCTAAACTTTTTTCCCCTTCCTGACTCTTTTTTTCCCGACCACGGAAGTCATCGCTCTCTCAGACGTCTCCGTCTCATCGTTTACAATGCTATTTTCCTTCTTATTTTGGCATTTTCCTCGTCGGTCTGGTTATTTGTTGCCATTTCACTCATGGACAAACTTAGAGAATGAATAACATAAAGAATGAAGCTAAGTTTGGTAACGGCCACCTCTAATAATAGACACGTGAAATGGCATTAATTTCCACAACAGGAAAAATACACGAGGACACACAAACTCAAGATATGGCAAGCTAGCTTAACATTTATTCCTTCAAACTAATTCCTAACACTAACTAGTACATTAATTCATTCCTCTTTAGTCATAGCCTATTTGATTTACTAAGTAACCCACTTGCAACCAGCATATTTTTCAGTTTCTCTAGCAACTATTCCATATTAGTACTATTCATTATTATGTAATGAATTAAGTGAATGTACTTATTTTATATGATGACTAGTATCTATTTAAAAAGTCGCTCCAAGTCTTTTCAAGTTTTTCTCTTAGGTTGTTGTATGTTTAAAATATTATTTGAATTACAGAGAAATTGTACTGAGAACATTATAAGAAAAATATTTATTAGATATATTTAAACACATTTATATCTAGACTAGTAAAAAAACGTAGCAAAGAAATAGTAGTGAGATGGTAGCCTATTAGAAATGCTAATATATAAATAAGATTAATTCACTAAGAATTGAATAGATAGTCTCATGGTCATTAATGGAATATGTACTAGTATCTCATTAATAGTTACTAGTAAAACTGAAGATGGTAATCAATATCTGTAAATTAAAACTGTGCTACTTTATTTTCAGAAGTAAATGTTAAAATCGCTTGCCATATAAGGTCGTCAAATTTTGTAAAACATTTACATTTGTGGACATAGATGGGTTAAATGGCCCAGCATTGCAGTGCAATTTAATGAATGGTACAATTAATGCAGATTTAAATGTACATTTTTACAGACGCTGCTAATGGCTCTATTATGATCTTGTCTTGTAAAAGACAAATCTGCAAAAAACTAAATAAATAACAATTTAGGAAGGAGCAAGGCTGACAGCGCTGAAGTGCTAAAATGACATGCAATGTACCAATATATGCAAACACTACAGCAATTTATTCACACATTTTCTTTAATAAACCATGAATACAATGCCATTTTATGATTTAAAACATGTTAATGAGTAACTCACTGCTGATCATGTAACAGGCACTGGGTATTTGATATATATGTCTAATGAAGCTGACTTTTGGCAAGGTGTATGTCCGGAAAACACCAACATCGAACACCTGTCCTACTTTGTAAATGTGTGCATGCATGCATGTGTCTAGCTGCACATACTTGAGCCTGTACTAGCCTTACATTTCAGTGTGTGCGCATGTGGCATGCTGTAATAATTATGCCCATAGATGCACCTTGTTTTATGGGCCTTTAGTTGCAACACAACCTTTGGCCTGAGCACACCTTGACCTTTGGATAGGCGGGGTCACCCTCTTGTTTTTGTTTTCGTGAGTGCATGAGGGAAGAGGGACTATCCTTTAATCACCCTGTCATTTATGACACATCTAAAGGGACTGGACATTTTTTAACCACATTGTTAAAGGAACAGTTCACCCAAATATTAAAATGTGTTGTTATTAACTTATGTCATTACAAACCTGTTGACTTTTATTGTTTGGACAAAAACTATGACTTACAGGTATTAATTAGTCACAACAGGAATGACTATCGGTTCCCGCTGATTGAAAAAAAAAAATGTTTTTTTCTGTATATAATTTTGCCCCATGACGAATAGGTTAATTTGATCTCACTGATATGCACCATTTGTCCCAGTTACTATGTATTCTTCCAGAATGTGAAAGGTGGGGGTCATATTCAAGAACAGAATCCTCAATTACAATATAATAGGAGTCCTGTGGTGAACCCCCAACAGCTACTAACACAAACACACTAGTGCAAGTGACAGTGTGTGTCTAAGGGAATGTGGGGGTGCTTTTTTTAGTTGCAGGGGGCCAATAAGGCAGTCAACTGGTGTAATGCTGTGAAGAAAGAGAGACTGCAAGAGAAAGAAGGAAAGAAAGACAATCTTGGGAGACTTAATAGTTCACAAACGCTATAGCTTAAAGTACACAGGGCACATCTGAGGTCATTTTACTGATAGTGTGTTCTAAAACCTGGTGGCCTTCATGTTTTTTTAAAAACTGCAGACTGGCAGAAATGTTGACGCAACTAAAAGGTGAGGATTGAGAACACCACAGCTTGACCCTTCTTGTTCATATAGTAGTCTATAAAAGACATAAAGTCTAAGAAAACTCCCTCTTCGGCATTTCTGAAGACGTAAGCTGGATGCTATACTTTGAAGAAAGACTCATTATTTTTGCTGCATTATTGTCAATTCGCTCCCCTTTTTTCCAGCCGCTGTCTCTTTCTCCCCCACACTTGGCTTGTTCTCTGGCTGAGGTCGTATAATGGGGTTATATAAGAACACATTACAGATTTAGTGCTTTCTGGTTCTGATACCTGACTGCTCATCTTCAGGAAATCCTCAATACAAGCTACCCTGAAAAATACGCAAGCGTACACTTGAACAGGTGAACAAAGTGAAGGATCAATGTCTTGTTCAATGGTGATTTTTTTTCACCAAACATTTCTAGATTGAAATTATGTTCTTAGTGGTTGAAATTATGGTTATGCAATGATTCACAGAGTGTTTCAGATTATTCTGAGAATATAATTTGGCTACCTCTTATAACGTCGAAGTTTAAGACTGACAGCACTGTAGGCAATTAATTTTAGCTAGCATAATACACTGTGTGTAATTCTTGTATCTCTAAAAATCTCTGTGTAATATAAATTTTCAAATGGATAACATTTATTTAAGATGTAAAAATTTCATGCGCTTTTCAACAAAGAAAAAATGAAAAAAATAAAAAAAATGACTAAATGATTTACACATTATTATTATTATTATCATCTGAATACAAATATACAATATGCAACCAACAATACAACAACTTTTCCACTATTTTACGTTACACATATTTAAAAGTTTGGGATTACTTCTAAATATAATTAAATATTTTGTTCAGATAAAACACATTAAATTGATCAAAACTACAGTACTTTTACAGTTAATGGCTTTTTGTTAACCAGAATCCTGTTTATAATTTATTTATAAGTTTTCTGTACAGTTGCTAAAAAATCAGTTTTGCCAAAACAGATATAAATTATTAAAATATTAAAATAAAAGATTTTTAGTTTTTTTTAAAATTGCAATTCTACTTCACAATACTACGGTTTTTACTGTTTTTAATTAATGCTGCCTTGGTGAGTACAAGAAACTTCTTTTTTTTATTAAATTAATACTAAAACATAGCATAATAATCAAAGTAAATAATAAAATGAATAATACTGTGTATATATATATTTATTTATATCGCCAAGAATCCATGGAGTCAACCCAGAATTCTGGTGATTAGTGGTTACAGACAGTCACCAATATGTATAGTCATACATCACTTAACACACACATGTATAGTCAAAATGCAAAAATTCTTTAGCTGAGTCCACTGTCACGGTAGGATAAATTGTCACTCCTTCCATAACTTCCTTCATGGTCAAAAACTGCTCTACAATATCCTGTTTTTACCGCAGGATAGAGAGTGCAGTACAGAGAAAATGAATGAAGGAAGGTGACCCTGGGAAAGCTCTGTCTTTGGCCTCAGTAACACTCAACAGAAGGAAGAAATATTGAAGAGAGGAAAATGAGATATCCATCTTAAAGAATAATGGAAAGGAGCAAAGAACAGAAACTGCCTTAAGGTCAAGCACTTTTGAAAATTCATGCTAGTCGACTTTTGGAGATGTGAAATTAGATCTATTATTAATAAGTATAAAATGTAATAATAATAATAATATTTAAAAATCAGGAAATCTCCTTATCATTGATAGAAATATTATAAGCTTGTGACTTGTAATATCAGTAATAGACACATTTAAACAATGTCCTTTGGATCTTGTTGACCTGGTTAGCGGTCATCTGATAAAGGTTATTTAACGAAAACCAAATAGGTTTCAATAATTCAAAGTAATCTTTCTGTAGTGTTTACAGTTTATACAGCATGCCAGGTGTATCCAAGCTCACAGCCAATCACTGCGCTCCATAAACCTCATTTTAGAAGAGACAATTATCATATCATATCAGTCACTTGTGTGATGGTTGATGATATTGTCACGGGCCTATAAAAAACAGTGAATAAAATATTGCTTATGTAGCACTGCTTTTGAGGTTAAGGTTATGGTTATGAACCTGATGCAACAGTTTCTTGACCCTGTACCTCATCACCTGGGCAACAAAAACTAAGGCACCAAGAGATAACGTGAGCTTATTTGGCCAATAGCAATAAAGGTGGCTGGCGGAGCCTCTCTGTCGCCATGGGGCTGTAAAGCGGGTGGGCTACATGCTGACGCGCCCACATACAGCCAACATGTTGTAGCCCAACCCAAAACCTTAGCACCATAAAGCCAAGCTGGAACGCAACCTTTGATCGCCAACACTCTTCAGAGAGAGGTACGCTCAGACACTGAGAGTCATTCACGCAAACATTCAGCAACACCTATGAGGATACCGCTTTACACAAAAGAACTATATGAGGTCATAAACATCAAAGCATTTGTATACAATTCATATATGGCCTACGTCTTGGCATTATAAAGTCAGGACGTTTTAAAAGTTAACGCATTTAACAACCACCTTTGAATATATAAAAAATATATATAAATAAAGCAACCCAAAAAAATACAAATATTAAATAATACTCATATTCAACCTGTTCTCAGGTGAAAGTATTTTATGAGGTCGCAAATTCAAAGATGTGGTTCATAAAAAAAAAAAAAAAAAAATTATATTGATGTCAAAATATGATTAAAAACACACTTTGACTATCAACAGCCTTTAATCTGCATACTTCTTTCCCATTAATTACTGTTTGAAACCCAAAAACAAACATTTTAGAGCTTAGGAAAAATTAAAGGACAAACAAGTGCGGACACAAAGAAGATGTTTGGCAATTTTATATGCAATAAAACAATGATATAATTCCAATATATATCAACAAAATACAGCAAATAAATTTAGGTTAACATATTCAGACAAAACGAAACACAAAATTTCGAACAATTAATATAAATGTGCCCCTTTTTCAAAATTTGCTGAAAAGCGAGGGTCATTGCACTTTGGATCATCGGAGGAATACAATACAGCATTAAAAGTGTCTGGAATCAGCAAAGACAACAATGAAACTTTTAAAAGCCTCATCCAGGGAAAGTATGCGATCTAAAGTCATAACGACCATAAAGACGCATTCCCTGAAGGATAAGGGGAATTATGGGAGAGACTTGTGTGCCTCCACCATTCTTATCTCAACATAAATAATGTATCTTAAAAGTTAATCATTAACACCTAAGCCATGAAACATGTTCAGAAGCCATAAAAAGCATGTTTTTTGTCCTCCCGATCATTGCTGAAGGAACTTGAGAACTGTTGCAGAGTCGCTGCTTGTTGCCTGACGTATTGTGGCAGAACTAGCCACGACAGATAAATCAACGAGGCAAAGTAGCACAAATTACAGTCAGTCCCTTGCATTCTTAAGCCCCGTCTCCCTACATTTGTGTAAAGGTTCTATTAGGTAGATCTTGTTAAAAGTCTTTTCTCCCAGAATGCACTGGAAAGGGTTTAAAAAAGGTAGTAGGTCTCACATCACGCTTGGGACAGCGCGCACCAGGAATTCTGTGGGGCGATCGACGTTGGCGTATATGTGTAGTCTTCATATTTGATGTCTACATGTCCTGAACTGGTACTGTCCAACTGCGTCGATGCCTTATAAAGAGCAAAGAGAGACATTTTTAGATGCCAAATCGAGCTATTTTTAAAGGGACAGTTCATATATATTCAATATTGTTTTGGACTCTGAAATGAATCATTTATTTAGAATATTTGCCTTACACTGACATATACAAAGAAAAAATGCAGTTCAGTCGATTGCATGAGTACATACTTGTGTGACTGACACAACAGTTTGGCCTGCATACGGAGAAGCTGCGATATTGGGTTCGCTCTTTATTGTAGAGGCGTTCTCTGATGAAGGTAATGAAGTGGGAGACGTAGCGCCAGACACTGTTGACCCTGAAGACAAATAGAACAAAATGTGACTGACAGCCACAATAAAGGAACAGGCAAGCTGGACATGTTATTTTATAGGTTATTGCAAATGACAATTAATGGCGTCAAACATTCGCTGGTGTTTGTCCTGGTGCCGCACACACACCACATGTCGACCGAATGCAGAGAAAAGGGCTCTCTCTCTCTCTTTCACTCCCTTTTCCCTCCCTTTACTCTCTCGCTCACCCCATATTTCTCTCCACACATTCTCTGACTCACTCACTCCCACACTTCCATTCAAATCACTCATATCTGCTTTCGTCTAAAAATTTACTTTTTTCAAAAACCATCTCTTTTAAAATGCCTTTCTCGACTCTTACCTGAGGATGCTTTGGTTTTGGGCATCTTTGGTTTGCGTTTTCTCGTCTGAATGCTTTCTTTCTTCATTGCTAACGGCCTTGGTACCTACAACAAGAGTAGAGCAACAGCATTATGATTTAACTATGAGAGATTATTTTTTAAATCAAGAGTTGGTGATTTGGTTATAATTGCGGCTGAACTGGGTGAGAATACTGGTCTTGTTGTTGCAGTTGTAATTCGATTGTATTTCCTCTTTTTCTTGTGAGAGTCAGCTTGTCAGCTGTGAGTTTATAGAACACTAGTTCACAGAACAAAGCTTATTTAAGCGACTCCCCTTTATTTCTTCATTCTCATTCTCTTCCGATAAAACACATCTATGACCTCTGTGTCACGTGGACTACCGCTTTGCGCACACACATACAGCATGCAACCTCCCAAATCAAGCTCTAGTTAGAAATATCAATCTTGTGTGGCACAATAATGCCAACTGAATCGCATACTCACCCCGTGAAGCTTCATGTACAGTCCGCAGGCGTTGCAGACGGGCTCTCCCTCTGCGTTTCTCCTCCACAGCGTGGTTGTACTGGTATGACAGTTTGTGCAACACAGACCCGCTCGTCTTGACGTGCTTTGCTGCGGAGACAAACATAAAGAAATTTAGGGGAGGTGATAAATATAAAAATAACCCTTAAACAAAAGCAGCGATTCAAATATATTTGATAAATAAAAATATCCTGAATCGCAAATGTGTTATTCAAAAGGTTTTTGCATTTGCATTTATTTTAAATTAAGGCAACTATGGTCATGAATAACAGAGAACATTGACTCTGTGACCAGGGATATAGCGTCATTTTATGAATTCAAATGAGGAATTTAAAGGTATACATCATTGATATCCTTCTACAGAGCTTCTCAGCTGAAATTCAAGTTTGGAGTTGTTTTGAGTTTTGCGCTGCTTGGGCTAAAAACAGACCGACCCAAGGACAAGGTCATGTCTCTACCTCTCTGTTTTCATTTTTGGATTTGAGTGAGAGAATTGTGCGAGAGAGAGTAATAAAGCGAATGTGTGAGAGAGAGAGAGAGAGACTCCTGGGAAACAGGACAGCAGTGAAGGCTTTGCTTCTCTCTTTCGGTGGCCTTCCCCAGTACTGACCCTGAGATCAACCGAGTATTTGCCAATGAGGAATAGGCCTACTTTTTCTTTAAAATTATTTGTCCGGAAATTTGAAAAACATGTCATGTTAACATCTAAAACAATAGCTTGAATTAATTTAAAACAATATATAACTTAATATGATTTAACACATCATTATTTAATTGAGTTTATATTTATATTAGGTCTCACCACAAAAAAGTATTTTTTAAAAGGGTCAGCAATTTAGGTAGAAATAACTGTTTAAAGTAGGCCTGACACCTGCACTTGCTCACTTTTTACAATGTTGTGCACTGTAAACCTAAAAACCAAGTAAATGACAATAATTAAGAAATTTACCAGGCGTTTCTGTGGTTTGATTAGGGGTCGATTGATGCCGTTCATCTTGTGGTAGAGGCCGCACGCGTTGCAGAGGTAATGTCCGGTCCCGTCTCTCCTCCACAGAGGGGTTGAGATGGAGCCGCAGTTCACACACTCACGCCCTTCACCTGGCAGCTCTTCCAGCATGTCTGAGAAGAGACACAGTTAGCTTTTAATTAATTTCCCAAGGTTTTCTTCTAGGTTTAATGTGATTTATGAGAGGACAATGTTCGTTAAAATCATAAAACACAACGAGAGACGAAATAATCGTTAAAGTTCAAATGAAAGGAAAGATCGGTGTAATGGGATGACTTTAAGGTGGAACAGTTGTATTGTTTCAACCTGTTCTATTTCTCCAAACACACACACACACAAATCATTAGACGCTGAGTGTTTTTTAAATATATGCGCTTTAAAGCGGTGACTGGACAAATAAAGTTAAGTTTTAAAACGTTCTATCACACAAATAGTTATTTGCGTGTTGCCCAATTTTAGACTAAATTTAAACATTTTAAAATATGTTCAAATTATGGCATAGATTTTAAAATAACAGGGTCCACTGGATTTTCGGAAAGGGGGCGTTCTAAAATGTTTGCGAGTAAGCGGGAGAATATTCAAGTAGGCCTATCCAATATCTTCATATTTGCTAAAATAAATAAATGAAATTAAATAAATAAATACACTTTATTTGTATGTTAAAAAAAGCCCAATGTAGGCATATAAAACAACAAAAACTTCGAATTAATTTAAATAGATCCATAGGTGAGGCCTGCATGGTGTTTTCTGAGCATCAGAGGTAAGGAATGTGACAAAACTCTAGACGGAATGAAGAATGGATTAATAAGAGCATATCCAGGGTCACTGGAGTGTCTATTCGGGCGGCTGACGAGGCACGAGGGCCTCAGGCGAGCGGAATGTCAATGGGGCTCTTATCAGTGTTAAAGATCCAGGGGTCACAGATTAATCAAGATAATGACACGTGACGCTCTTCAACAATTTATTTCAAATAAAACGAGCGAATTAATAATCTTTGTAAAGTTATGCGTCATCATTTTATTACATTAAATGTCCAGGTTGGACCTAATTGATCTTTTATTCTGATGGAGTGCTGTAATCTACAGCTTTACTCAAGTTTGTAAAACAATTTTCGTAGCAAAACAACAAAATATGCAACAGCTCGATATCAAATGCCCGAGCCTTACGTAAGCCCGAATAAATCGCCCTCGGTCCCAGAAAGAAATGTGACGTTTATGGACTATCAAAGAAAATGTGTCCGCCTAAAGCACTGAGCTTCAAAGGGAACGGCCGCTAAATGTGTATCTGACCGTAATGGTTTGTTTAGAAAAGTTTGATCAAGGTGACAGTAGCTTGGATAGTTCACACAATTATGAGGTGTGCACGGGACCCTCTCATCAATCCACAAGTGGACAGACAATAGCAGGGAATTAAATTAACATTTAAATTAAAGTGATTGGTTTGCCCGTTAAAAGATGTGTATTAGTGGAATAAGATCAAGTTATGTTATGATAAGGTTTTGTAATGTGTGTACCCCAGCCAAGCTGGTATTCTAGTGCCTTCTAACAACCATAGTCTAACATAAACACCAAGACAGCAATAAATAACCCTCAACACCACTGCTATAAATTGCGAGATCACAGCATCAAACGAAACCCCCTCCATTCCAACCATTTTTGCCTGCCGAATAGAAAGAAATAGATTTTAAACTATTGCCAAATTACGACCCAAATGTAATAATCGACTTTCAAATACGACATTTGCGCAAAAGGTTACTCAAGCCTAAGCGACATTATTTTAGAAGTGCGCTAAAACGATGCAGACGCAAACGTTTTGTTATTTTGGCAAAACAATAAGAACCGTTGTGAAAAAGCATTACCTAAACTGGACCTCCTTCCTGGTAGTGTTCCCTGGCGTCCCTGAAGACCAATCATGCCGCCATCAAAGGGCCCTGGGGTCCATGAAGTTGCCATCTCTGGGCTCATGTAGGCCGCGTACGGACTGGAGTACGAGCCACCGACGGAGCGCACCAGGGCACTTCCATATTGATCTGCCCGGCCGCTGTTACCCAACACCAGTGGGTTCTGGTACGCGGCGTCCCTGCCGGTGCTGCTGCTTACCGGCGGGCTGTGCGAATAAGAAAAACCGGGAGGAGGATGAGGGCTGCCAGGGTTGAACGAAGAATTCTCCGTGCCAGTCTGTGGCCAGGCGTGGTGACTGCCGAGCCCGTGGGCTTGATGCGAGGACTCACACGTCTGTAGGTAGGGCAGGGTCTGGAGCATGGCAGGCACACGGGTGGTGGGCACATACACAGGTGAGCTGGCAGACGGATGGATGTAGTTCCCGGAATCGTGTGCGTAGTGGGACGGGTTGGAAGATAACGCCAGACTCGAATACATTATGTATCCAAATGACTAAGCTATCCTTTCAAGTTTTAAAAATCTTAAAATTAGCCCCAATTGCAGTAAAAGCCTCGATAAAGTCCAAAACCTCCAATGCAACAGTTCGGTGAGCAGCAGCCTCAAAAAAGGAGGAATTCACTCCTAATGACAAACCAAAATGAACAAATTCAATTATTTTCACAGAATTACTCATGCAAAAAAAAAAAAAAAAAAAATTAGAATAAAATTAAAAACATAATTTGTTGACTAATAAGCTATTCCAATGTAATGTAACAGGTTAAATCGAAGTGCATTAACAATCATAAACTGTAGAAAAGATATAGTCAAGATGGACAAACCGTTATAATCGTCTTGATTTTTCGGTTATCTGTATCGTACAATTTGTATTCAATAGAATAAATGACATTAATTGCTGTCCATATCTTTACATAGGGATATAAATAATTAACAGCAGCGGTCTTAGATATCCTGGGAAAACTCTTAACCATTAAATCATCTGCTGGGATCGAATCAATCCGCACTGTAATCTCTCTAACATCTATATTTTATCACTGAAAATGCAGATTACATAAAAACGTTGATAGCTGCACGGAAAGGGTTTATATAATTTCATCCAAGAGCTCTCGCTGCATTATCTCACCAGATAAGGACGGCTAGCGATAAAGTCAGGAACCCTCTTTTCCAAGTGACTTGATTGAATATCGCCGTGGACGTTCCAGTCTCTTCTTTCTTCTTGATTTTAGCCCAGAATTCAAACTTCAACGCGTCTGCGACACACGAAAAACGTGTAGCTGTCCTCTCCGCGTTTGGACGTGTCCCCGTGCCTTCTCTGTATCTGTAGATAGCTGCTGCCGCTGCAGATAATGCCCAATATAACTGTCCTCTGATTTGCTCTCTACTTTACTGCGAGTTATTTGTAAGAGCAGAACCACGTGACGTGCTCCAAAGGTAGGACCCACGGAGGAGGAGAAGAACGAGGGATAAACTAGATGTGTGGCGGAGGAGGGGTGTGCTCCTACCTGTAAGATCTATATTTGCTGAGTCCACTGTATTTTAAACGATTGTGTTTTTAAATCAATAAAAGTTCACATTTAAAAGAAATCAAAAGCAGGTGAAAAATTGTAGCCTATGCAAAATAGAAAAATCACACATGCTTTTTTTTTACTTGTTATAATTTAGCTACTTTATTTAAATAAGTCTAAATAGGTAATGATATCAAAGCACTGGACTAATACAAGTTTCCCGCGCTACTGTGCACATTATCTTTTACTGTAATGGCTTGGGATTTTGTTTGTACTTTCTTGTAAAATAAAAATGTTGCAGTAAAATAACCTCGCTGCCTGCGCGAGAACGTAAAGCTCAATTTTATGGCCCGATAAATCTGGATGTTTTCTCTATAAAAGCTGCAGAGAGATAAGAGATACGAGCGACAGCTTAGTATGATGGTACAACAATAATCACACTCATTATACTCAGTTGGAAATATTGTTATCTTAGCGGTATTGTTTGAGTTATCACCCCTCCCCTTTTTTTCGGATAAAAATAGAGTTTTAAATATGTATGTGAATAAATGCATTAATCGCACGTGCCGATGCAAAGATAACGTTTGATAATACAAATCTCAAATAAAAGCGCATAGGTTAAAGAAATGATAAGGGGTGACACGCAATCCCTAACGCACGCTTTAAATTCATTTTAAATAGGTTGATTAACGCAAAAGCGCAAAGCTAAGAAATATCAAACCTTTTAGTTAGGCCTATTTAGTGATAAATCCAAATAACCGAGTATTGTACATTTCTCCTAAAGTTCAGAAAGGTGGTCGCCAATCCGTCTCCTCAACAGGCCGCTGATAATGAGATTAATAAGTGATGTTGCAAGCCGTGAACTCATTGCGCGCGGCACAAACGCGTGGAGAGGACAATTGAGCACACACCCTGTCTGCATTGACTGTTTGATCACTGGAGGACCTACACGGGTTAAATTAATCCTCCTTTACCACTCAGGCCTTTCATTTAATCAAAGCCGTCTTTAGGCCTGCCTGAAGGTAAATCATCACAGTATTTTCAGCTGAAGCCGTTGCGTTTTGTCAATAAATAGGCTTATAATTACATTTGGTCACGGGTACGTCACATAAACACAAACTGGAAATAAAAGCAAGTAAATAATAATGATGATTAATGATGTGGCAGCGTTCATAATATTACAGTATTTTAGGCTACACTATTTTTGTTTTAATGATAATTTGGATATCTAGAAATGTACATACCTGTCATTCATTATCCTAAACTGTTTTTGAAAGACACCCTCTGCCAGCCGCACTGACAGACAACCGAAGCAAGAACTATAAATTCTGTTCTGCATGAATAGTGTTTTAGTTTATGTGTTTTTGTTGTATTGTCTATTATGTTTTTTAAAGATAAACATGCCTTGTCACAGAACGGCTTGACATATTAAAATATTTATATAATTAAAGAAAAAGACAATCGCTAATTGCAATTAACATGTTTCAATTAAACATAAGGAACGACGAATCTTACAATGAGCTAAATTATATTGTATATTCTATTCTGGACAAAATAAACAAGCGTCTGATTAGCATTGTGCTTATGTAATAATTTGATTGATAGTGTTCTTAGTAAGATTGGCAGAGGTGATACTGAATGACGTCAGACACTTGAGTACCGAAGGAGGTGAAACTTTAGTTATGAAACCACCACAGACTACTACTATTAATTGACGAATGACTACTAGCCTAATTGATTTAGCGTTTCATCCCTTTCCCGACGCCGTTCTGGGGTAGGCTCATCTCAAAAGCATCGTTATCTAGGCGATCTATGGTCGTTAGTTAGTTCATTATAAATTATAATTATTAAAAATTATTAAAAATATATATATATAAAATAAATCTACATTTCTTTTTAGAATTAAAATAATAAAATAATGACCTATTTGCTACACGATTCTCAAATCATGATGTAAAAACCGTACAAGTAATTACCTTTTGATCATCTGATGTCGTTATTATTTATTTATTTTTGTAAATTAGAATTAGGAAATACAAAATGATAAACAAAACACGAAATAAACCGGCTATATTGATTACAATTCAAGCGAAATTATTTAACAATTATACATTTATTAAAGAGGGGGAAACGTCTGCTTACAACGTCAAATCAAATTTGCCTGAAAAGTGGTTCCCTAAAACATGTACATGTCTGCTATCCATGGTTATAAAAATATTACATTTAGGTATAACGTTTTTATTACATTTCCTGTTGAATTACCACTGTTATTTTATAGGCAACTATAGTCACCATTTTGGTAAGGACTATTTACATAACCAGAGGCTGACCGGGGGGAGCAGTTTGATGGACAGCTAATGAGGTTCGCGCGGAGAGGGCCTCACGAGTCACCTCATTCATAAGCGCGCGGTATCAGCCGTCCCCTCCTGAGAGACAGGCATTAAACCTCAGCCTTAACCCCCAGCGTTTAGTAGCCGCTGAAACACTCAGGATGAACCTTTTCCAAATCATGAAGGGATCAGCAGGAGATTAATAATGCTCAATGCGTCTTAACGACTGCGCAAAAGAGCTGCCTCTTCCCCAATACTGCTGATGTACTCATCTTACCTTTTTTTTGGACGAGCTACAGTCTATACGTGACGGTAGTTTTCGATAAGCAACAACATATTATTCCGTATTATATTAGTCTGCATGAAATAATTCAAATTCTATAGGATATATTGTAATAGTTAAAACGTTTTACACGCTATATAGGATCATAATTTTAAGTTTATTTACTAAATGAAAAAGTGCATCACTGAAGGCCCTCCCTGGGTTTTATTTAAAGATACAAGGCAGCAATTAAACGGAGGTTTTGAGGTTTGGTGTCTTGAATTTTAGACAGTGTACTTTGATGCTGTCGTTTGTGTAAAGCGCGCATTCCTTCAAGGTAAACGGAATTTGAGTCTTCAAGTTTAGAAGCAGACTGAGATAACTCAAGAATGCTTAGAAGTATTTACTGTCTATATATGGTACTTCTCGACTAATTTCACCTCCACTAGTTATCCTACATTGTGTGTTTGCAGAGGAATCTATTTCCCCTTCTGCAGTTTCCATCCATGTCCTGCATATTTTTTAAATAGCTTTAATATTTAATATACATCATCAAATATCAACTTAAATAAAACTCGAATCATACAAATCCTATTTGTGTATTGGTTACATCTTTTATATCCATTAGTTTTTGAAAATGAAATACAAATTACTTAAAAAAACTAATCATTTACAAACTAAAGCTTTATATATTTTGTATAGGCTAGCTTAATTGGTATCTTTCCTTTATTTTTGACATTTTTCTTTGGTTTGAATCAATTTGTATGACAACGTTTTTACATGAATTCCTCATTTATTGAAAATAATAATAATGTTTTTTTTTTAAATATACATTTTCTAAAATACCGAAAAACTAATGCATTATATTAAACCATATTATTCTGTAGCCTAATTAGTTTCAAACCTGTATTATTATTTTCTTTTTTCAAAAGTTAAAATTTTTTATTACAGGAATTAAATTTTTGTTGTTATTTTATTTCACATTAATTGCCTGTTTAGTTCTAATTCCTTCCTATTTTGTTTTAGTGTTTATGTAATTCTTTTTCCCGCTTCCTATTACATATTGTTTATTTATATTCATACATTTATAAATCAAAAATATATATAAAAAACATATATATATATATATGTCTTTAAAATATATATTACTGAAAAACCAAAGCGTTATATTAAACCAGATTATTCTGTATATTATTTCAGTCTTATCTTTTCCTTTTTTTCTTGACATTTGTGTTGACGTTTAATCAAATCTGTATGACGCGCGTGCTGCTTTTTTGTTTTCGATTTTTCTGCAATTCATATTTATTTATCAAAGAATACAAAGATTAAATGAAATATTGTCCTTGATCAAAATAAAACTATGGTCAGTCTGTTGTGGTTTCTGCGGATAGTTCGGCTCATAACTAAAGACACTGCAGCCACTAATCAAAGTTTATGATGTAGTGTGTGACTGTTATGACTTTGAGTGCGATAATGTGATTATGAGGTTTGGGAGTAATGTCATGACTTTGAGATTATAAGATCATACTGATTTCAGCTTGATGCTTCTTTATTGTTTTTTTCTGTTGTGTTAGTGTGCTTTACACTAGGAAAATATGACATGACGTTTAAATCACTCAGTGTGATTAGACCAGACCACCATGATGAAATTGAATGTTCTGATTGAGATCTGATATTTTTTGTGTTTATTAAATCATGTAAGTGAATGCCGTGTAGTTCCGCAGCCTGTGTGTGTGTGTTTGGTTTGGTCCGGGGAATGTAGAGCTGGAGTCAGGCTAATCTGTGAGAGCAGAGAGACTGGCTCCTGTCTGCCTGTCTGCCAGGCCTCTATCTGTGCGTCTCAGTTCACACCCTCCCTCCCTATCTCTGCTGCAGCGCTGGGGCACAGCATGGGATTCAACTGGGACTACCAGTGTGCACACTCACAAATCTAAATCAACTCGGCTGTATATGGAGAAAGAGCATCCAACATATACACTTTTGAGTAATCATCTGTATCGAATACATACACAAACAAATACACAACAACTTGACATATGAACATTTGTGTGTTCTTAAAGAGATTGAAGAGTTGATTGTAAGTAAAAAGCCCAATACACAAGCGGGCAGTAGGATGTGAATATAATCACACACACAGAGTCTACAGGATTATCGCCCTCTCATTAATGTGTTGAAAATAACACCTCCCCTGGTTATTGGGAACCATATAAAGTATATTCAGTGCTGTCCAAACTGTATATTGGTTATCCTTTTCTAATTAAATGCTAAATCAATGTTATTGTTTTAAATAAAATGTATAATAATCATAATAATAATAATAATAGTTAATTAAAAAATTAAATGTAATTAAATAAATATTAAATAATAATTGTATTTATGTGTATTTTAATCAACTTAATTTGAACATTTCTTTTAAAATTGGGACCATTATTTCTGCACCGCTAGTCTAAAGAGGTTCAGATTTATTAAATGATTTGTTTATGAATAAATAAATGAATAAAAGTAATACTTTTATCTCAGGAAGGCCATTGATATTAATTCCAAAGTTACAGCAAAGAAATGTACAATGTTAGAAAACTATATAATTTAAATTAATTAATTTTAAACTTGCATTAAACAGTCCCGGGGGAGAAATCCCCCACAAAAATAATATGCAGATTTAGCCCTGATAATAATAACTACCATTGAAAATAATACAGTTTTAATTATTGTTGCTTTAAAATTATTTTTTTATAATTATTTCTGAAGAAAAAATGTAGCTTTGCCATCACAGAAAGAAAAAAAAGTAAATATATAAAATTAGGAAATTGTTAATAATAATAATAATTCATATAATAAAGTACAATATTTTATAATATTACTATTTGTACTGTATTTCAATCAAATAAATGCTTCATAAGAGACTTTTTGCATGCAAATTTACTTAGACATTTCTACAGATCCTACGCTTAGATCCTACTTTAAACTGCAAAATACATGGAGGTGGTCAGACTACATGTTTCAATATTCAAACACCCTTCTTTTTATGAACAGCTCACAAATATGAAATATCGATGCAACTGAAACAAAGCGTAAGACAAGAGAAAATGTCTGCATCTTTCCAAGCTCTCTTGCTCATTCCACTAAAAACTACTCGTCAGGAAACACAAAATCAATACAACACCAATATGTCCCCTACTAAACGCTTTTCAATTAAGATCAAGGGGGCTCATGTGTTAATGGGCGGTTTATGTGTTGGTGTATTGGCACAACATCAAGGCGGCTTCATTCAGTGGCTCAATAGGATTAAGTAATGCAGTACTATGTGTAGTCTATGTATAGAGGAAGTTCCTCTCCCTTTCTAAACAACTAGAAATGTGTAACTGAATAGCACACAGACTGAAGCAGCTAGAGGGCTGTGAATGTGGCACAGAATCGAGGTCAGCGCGGGGTGATTCAGCGTCAGACAGGTATGGCACTAGTGACTGCAGGTCACATGAACATACGGCCATATCCCAGCCAAAAGAATCTCTGTCTCTGACTCTACTGTGTGTGCGCGAGTCAAACATGACATTTACTCATTCAGTCATACAAATTTAACATGGTCCTAGTCTGCACAAAAGCCACACTCTTATTCTACTCTTTCTTCTTTTTCTAAATGCAATCAGCCAGAATCTCTTGAAGGAGATAAGCCTGCGTATACCGGATGTAGTGGTGAATAGATATGATTATGAATACGCAACCTCTCAAACCTCTCGTGATACTCCATGAATCCCACCATAATTCATCAACCATTCACTACTGTACCAGACAAGATTGTCGTCTATGACTGTGGGCAGCTTAAGGAATGTAAACAAAGGTAGTCTAGTGTTTTGTAGGTTATATTGCACATACGTGAAAGCAAATATAAGAGGTTAATATCAAGTAATGCACCATATACCACATACCTTATCTGAATGTCCAAATGTTGTGACAGTGATCGTACAAGATGCATTTTTACCAGTTATTAAAAGAGAAATGGAGAAACATAAATAAATGTGTGTGTGTGTGTGTGTGTGTGTGTGTGTATATAAGTTTATTTATTTGAATTCATTTCATTCTTTTTTATTAATTTTATTTAGTGTGAATTATTTTAGTGCATTATGTTAAACTAAATTAAAATGAGCAATGTTATTTTATTACATTTCATTGAATGTTTTTGAAATCACAAGATAAACACATTTGAAAATCCATTCTATGCTACTAAAATAGTTAAATAGTTAAATAGTTAACTATTTTAGTAAAATGATTAGTGGCAATTATTTTTGGGTTGTATGACATTAAATTAATTTTTAATTAATATTTAGTCTAAACAAATGATAAATAAAAACTAAATAAAATACTTAAATATAAAAATAAAACACTAAAAAACGAAAAATCTTAACTTTATAAAATGCAGTATAAAAATGTTTCATATAAAAACGACTTTCATTCTGAGATAAAAATAGCTACAATGATTACACATTGTATTAACACATAATAATTCATTTTAACTATAAAATTAGTCATTAAAATTGATTTCTAATAGTAATTTACACAGCAACATTTTTAAAGATTCATTTTAAGTAAGTAAGGTAAATTGCATTAATATACATATAATACCTCTAATCCATATCATAATATACATATTGTAATATTATCTCTAATATTAACCGATATGGTATTGATAAAGTGTATATCTCTAATGAATATACAATCTAAAAATCATATAAAATTTGCTTATCTAAAAAGATCCCCACACGCACACAAAGTGTCAAAACATCAAATAAGAGACGCTCTGCAACCGTGAAAGTGTTAAACGTTGCTTAAATGCTGTGAGAACCCTTTGAGGTTTCCGTTCTCTGAGCATTCAGATAACTTGAGTTATCTATTGCGACTGAATGACAAGAAGGAAAACAGACTCTAGCACACAACGAAAGCCATCTTAAGAGGAAAGATGGAGTCTGTGGCGGTGAGGTAAGAGGGCTTTTAACAATGAGCACAGCAGGAATAGCTCTGGATCTTGACGTCAGCACGCAGTGCTCCGCACAAAACGCAAAGTTATCATTCACTACACGTACCTTGACTGTAATAGGGCAAAACTGAGCAGTGTAAACGGTAAAGCTCATTTGTCCAGTAATAATTAGTTTCAGGAACCGTCTTTGTTCTGCTTTATGTGCTGTAGTTTAAAGCTCTCTGCCGTTAGCATTTCACTGCATAATTGTCTAAAGACAGAACATTTTCACTTCATAGTGACCAGCTGTAATGAACAGTTAAATAGGGTGTGAAATATCTCCCCCTGAGGCACCATAAAAAACAACTTATACACACCATTTAACCCAACCACACACACACACACACACACCAGCCTACAACCAGCTGTCAAAAAGCCAATTACTTATCACAGACTAACTACTCATTTAAAGGTTGAAGAAACAAAAAAAAGAGAGACAATAATGTGTGTGAGGTTACTGACAGGTCTGTAAATCTTCATAGACAATCTGGATTTGGCAGATGTCTGGAAAATGCTATATCTGTTTAGTGCTAATTGTCCACTGGTTTAGAAGTAATGATGATCTGGGCTGCTTTTCATCCTTCATGTCAGGCTCTTTACCTCCCTGTGTGTTTGCCAGGCCTTTACACAAACCCGTATCAACCACTGAATAGATGCGATAATATGATCAGCGGTTAGATCTCAATGTAAATCTGAAATCCAGCATTTACCATGTGGAAGAATACAATATGCAGAGCAAAACACATTTTAGAACATTACAAAAATTCTAAAGTTGGGGGTTGGTATGATTGGCTATGCATTTGATCAGAAATAGTGTAAAACAGTAATATTGTAAAATTTGTATTTATATATTTATATACATTTATTTATATATAAATTTGTATTGTATTTATATATCTGAAAACAGCTGTTTATAACTGAACATGTTTTCAAATACAATTTATTTCCGTGATGCAAATGATCCTACAGAACTGGTTCTAATATCCTGATTTATTTGAGATTGTTGGTATTATCTTTACTGTCGATTGAAAGCCTTCTTGCTGAATAAAAGTAACCATTTCTAATTTCTGAAAGGAATGTAAGACCCCCATAAATTTGTATATCTTCTGGAGCTTTTGAGGTTAATATCATGAAAGAAAAAATAATAAGAGGGCAGTTCAGCGTGTTTATATTTAAAACTTTAATAAAATGTCATTTTACGAGTAGTAACAATCCTGACTGTAATACGGCCTTTGATGTTTGTGATATATTACAGCATTAGATCACATCCAGGTTTTTTCCAGATGAATACATTTCTATTTCTGCACGAGCGTGCATGTGTGTGTTTATGAGAGAGAAAAGGAAGAGAAGAATGTATGTGTGTGAATCTCTCAAGCAGAAAACAGACAGAGGAAGCCTGTATGATATCAGCTTTACAGTCAGAGACCCCACGGTCAGGAACTCTCCGGACCAATAACAGAGAGAAGAATGTAACATATATAACATAAAGGACATATATAACAAATAATCCCTGCATGATTTTGATCAGGTTGGCCAAAACACTACTAAAATAATCAGATTTCTAAACCGACACATTCAATCTGATTACATCTGATGAATTCATGGTCAGCTTTACTCTTTGCTGCCTCCCTCAGTGAAGCCATTACTACAACTGACTTGACAAATCACATGTGAGATAGTGTTATCTATATCAGGTGTTTTATCTGTTAACCATGATGTATGAGAATGTATACAAAAACAATATACAAAACTAGTTTGTCCTGAATGTAGCTTGGTAAGAAGATGAAGCAAGAAAATCCTGTAAACAGGAATGGACACGCTGTTTGAGATAAATGAAACAAGTTAAGCCAAAGTCAAAACACTAGTAAGATCAGTATATATGCTCTTTATTGAGCAGTCATTAGCAAACATATAAAATAAATAAATTATTTATGAATAGTTGTTACTAGTTGTTAATGTACTTACTAGCAATAATCAAAGGACAAAGATTCAATCTCATAAATCATTGACCATGATAAAGTAAAAAAAAGTGAAAATGAAAGAAAAAAAGAATAGGATTTTTGTAATTATTAATTTTACAAATCAATAAACTTTTATTGTGCAGGGATGCATTAAATTGGTCAAAAGTGATTAAACGGGCTAAAATACATGATTATTTCAAATAAATAATGTTCTTTTAAACTTAATATTTATTGGAAAAATAACTATAAAACTAAATTTAAGGAGTTACATTTTTAAACAATTAAAAAAAAAAAAGCATATTGGAATGTTTTTTTTCAAAACATAAATGTACCAGCGTTAAACTCACCAAGAGTGGAGTATATGATCCCATTAACTGTGATTGTTCACTCTCAGAAATAAAGGTACAAACGCTGTCACTGGGGAGGTACCTTTTTAAAAGGGACATGTTTGTACCTAAAGAATCCATTTTGGTACCCTAAAAGACTTACATCGTACATATTTGAACCTAATAGGTACAAAAGTGTACCTTTTGAAAAGGTGCGGGCTCAGTGACAGCATTTGTACCTTTACTTTTGAGAGTGTATCGTTTTGCAGCATTTTATTTATTGATCGATTTAAACTAATCTGACCCTGTTCATTTATGTTCCAGATTTACTTTTAAACATACTAATCTTTTACAATCACATTAATAAGCTTTTGCTAACTATCGTTCGGGTTTTACTGATTACACAAAGGGGTGTGTTTCATTCCGAAAATAAATTGTATGTAAACGTCTCACTGCAAAAGTCGAAATGTCAAAGTTCACGCCGTGTTTTCTCAGTTCTTCTGGTTAATTAAGGTGACAATAGTGACTCATTGACAGAGAGAAGTGAATTTGCATTGAATGGAGCCAGAATGGTGTCCTTCCCCACCGGTGCTTTAAATATCCCCTCGTCTGTTTACCTTCCCATCCATGACACTAAGAAAGAAACAAGAGGAAGAGATAGAGAGAGAGGGAGGTCATCTACGGCTGAGACAAAGCGGTATATGTACCTGTTTTAAACACCATTCACACTTTGAGACTCCTCGTTCATGTGTTTTCACAGACAGAGAGAGAGAGAGAGAGAGAGAGAGAGAGAGAGGGGTGGAGTTTGCATGATGTGGTGCAGAGGAGTTGCGCAAGTGTCACTGAGTCATTCTGCTGAGAGTTCACATTCCTTATCACACACACACAAACACACACACACCTTCTTGGAAAAAGATGCTAAAGCTGTAAAAATGCAGGCCTGTACATGTGTAATGTTTGTTAAGATGTGGACCCTGCACACTCATATATCATTCAGGAGTCAGAAAAATAACCACAACACCTAATAGGTCCGACTATTGCTGACTAATAATGAAATGGCAATGTATGAGCTATTACCGAGTCTGGAACTGAACTGAGCCACTTACATCCAGTCTACACTTCAGGAATCTGCTTAGTGGCCACATCATAATTGGCCGCCGTGATTTCGCCAAGTAAGACATGATCCTGGATCAACATTACTGTCCAAGAATATTGGCTTTTCCTAAACCTAACCCTACCCAAAATTGATTCCTAAAATCAAAGGGAAATGATAGCTGACTAACAAGGGTGTAGAAGCACCTAACCCTGATCATATACCGTAAACAGGTATTTCCTGAAAAAGTCTCCCTGAAATCTGATGATTTGAGTGTTGGAATCTTACTTGCTATCTCTAACTATTTAAAAACAACAACATGTACAAAAGCCAGCAGAATTTCCATGTGGTAGGCTAACTATAGTTGAAGGTCCAAAGCTGCCGAACTAAACTTTCGCAGAAAATCCACAAATGCTACCAAAAGCGCAAAATTACATCGCAATCACTAAGCCAAAGTATACCACGCGAATATTATATAAGTGAAAAGTGGAAACAAATAGGCTAAATGGGATAAAATAGCAAACTATAATAATTGCCGACAAAGTCAAGTCAAGTCACTTTTATTTATATAACGCTTTTAACGAGAGAGTGATGGTAATGTATAATGACGAGATTAAACTAGACGAGAAGGAATTTTTTTATTATAGTTTGATAAGTAGCGACTCATTTGAGTGACTTTTTGCTTCAACAAACATCACACAGCCCTGTCCTTCACACTAGGTGGCGCACTTTTACAGTATTTACGGCCCCAGTCAGGTTCTGCATTATACACCATTCTTTAGGAGTTAGGATTCTTTAACTTCAATGGAGATGCATGTCATCTATATTGTGTAATTCCTAGGAATTAAACCATCTCCAGTGAAGAAAAATATCTCTGCTTTGTAGATAACCAATTTTTTTTGTCATTCACTTAGAAAGGCAGGAAAATAAGGTTTAGTAAACCACTGCAAAGGATGGGAGAAATGTTTGATACTTCTACACTAACGCACCTATTTGTAAAGTTCATTTAAGAAAGCATTTTTTTTTCTGAAATAAAGATGTTTGTTTTAACCTAACCTAGGAAGAAATAGCCTATTCTGAATATTAAACCTTCCCATGACCGATATAGGAAACGAGCAGTAACTGGGTAATGGATTACTCGTTATCAGTTTATGCATTATTAACAGTATTTATTATTTTCAATGCATTATTTTAGTTCATTTTGTGCAAACACGTTTAAAACAAAACATTTACTAACAGACTAAACAGGAAATAACAAGGCTAACGTTAAGATGTGTCAAAGTCAGAGACCTTGACTGTCACCATCCATCTCTCTCTCTCGCTCCTTCTCTGGTCACAGGGGACTGATTAAATGGTTGTGTGTGTGAAAAGCTGAGACAGGCGAACAGGGTGCTTTACTGAATGCTCCGTAATCATATTAGCTAGCACTTCACCAGATAAAGCAGAGGGAGCAAATCACCACCAACACATAATGGACCTCAGAAACCTCATCAAACACAAAAAGGGAGGCAGGAAGGGATAGATAAGAGTTCGATTGATTCCCATCGTCCTAGTACATATACCTCTAAGCCAAACACACTCCCAGATATGCACACACACACAGACATCCACTTTTTAGAAGAGACGACACATTTAAAATACAGGTGTGCTCATTAGTTTACATACGCCAGAGGTGGAAGATGTTCATCATCTGCAAACAGAAGCGTGATCAAAAAGTTGTATTTGGTTTTTAGTACCGCCTCGAGAAAGCTGCATAACAGATCTTTATATACACTGCTCACCAGGCAAATTTAACTCTAAATTACACAAATGACTCTGAAACCTTTAAATACCCTTGGTTCATTTACTTCCTCAGGAATTAGTGATTGGCTTTCGTAATAGCCTCAGCTGAATCCCTCTGTTGTCCTGAGTAGCAAATCAGGTATTCAACATCTTCAAGTTATTGTGAAGGAAACAACATATCATATTAGAATCCTTTTTTTTTAAAAGGACAATTATTCAGTTGGAGCAATTATTTTGTTTTCACAGGACACTAATATATATATATATATATATATTTTTTTTTTTTGTTAATATATCAAAAATTCTGGCATAAACTGGTCAGATGGCAAGAAAATATAAACCACCATTAACAAAAATGTGTGTAATTCATTTTAACTAAACATGACTAACTGCTTGAGTAAGACAAACTACAGTTATTCTTAATTTAAACACAGAATTGAAATAATTAAAAAATTATTATGCAAGCTCTACAGCAGGTTATGGAGAGAGCAAGTAATCAAATGATCAAACCATAAACATATTGACAATATAGAGACTGACTTTATGCATTTTTTTTCTTATTAATCACTTTATTAAAGAAGCAACCACCTCGGAGACGAACTACATTTCAAAATTGTATTGTTTTAAAGTATACAAAAAGAAAAAGAAAACTACTTAATTTCTTTTTATAGATAAATAGATTTATCAAATGATTAAAGAGAGAACTGTTTGACATGAGACAAACACTTTCTCTTATATAGCCCATTTCCTACAACCCAAGCACTCTCTGATAAAGTTTAAGTAAGAAAATATAATTTTATTGTCCCTGCCTGGTTTAAAAAAAATGACTCCATTTAACACACAAACACAAATTCCCCAATGTTTCTGTAAAGCAGTGGAGACACAATTTTAAAGTGGATATGCCATTGTTTATGAGGGAACCACATCCAAAGGCAGCTGGAAGAGTGTCCAGAGGGAAACAAGATCCGGACAAAGTGGAAAAGCAGTACGTATGCCGTTTGTCAGAGATCCCGTTGGTCTTTATCAGACTGCTGGTGTGTATGGGTTAAGGGAGTTCTCTCTCTCCTGATCTATTTTGGGGCATCACCTTAGTAAGCAAACTGAGTCTATAGAGACACATCACACAAGCATTAAGTGTCTCTCTCGAACAGAAACACACACACACACACACACATACACATCACTAATCTTGAGCTGTGGCCACATGCCAGTTGGGAAAATACTTGCTTTTTCATTTACCCTTACACAACAAACCACATTTAAGTAGGGGTTTCCATTGTTTTATTTGGTCCAGGGTATGGGTGGTGACAAACTGTTTCCTATGAAACTTGATGAAACAAAAAACCTCACAGGCAGAGTCTGTTTGTGATTGAGAAACATGAACAGGCCAATTGATTTTCAGTGAGGAGAACAGAACTAAATCTTCCACTCATACAGTGTGACAAGTTACTCAGATTCATCACAATTAATTCTGCAATACTATTGACTTTTTCAGAAATCACTTAGTGTCAAAAGCATTACAATCCTGTTTGCAGTCAGACAGGAATATAAAATTAGTGGAGTGGGCATTTCCTGGAAGAAGTAGTCAAATAATCAATGTGTGAAAGGGTCAGTGCCTGATCGGAGAAATGCAAGCTCCAGTGTTCAGATTTTACGGACAGCACGAACATGCCAAAGATATGCCTGAAGAGGTCTGTCTAAAACAAAACTCGGAAAATGCATCCGAAGGTGCTATATTCACTATAAAATCAATGCATTACTTCATGAACACTCAGAATAGGTTCATTGGGAATTGGCCATCCTAACAGTAAGGGATAATGTACAGTTGATCAACCAAATTGACAGGCTGACAGGGTCTATTCTGAAATAATGTCCAAATGGTTCATCCATGTTCTCCAAGGGGTTTGTGTTTTGGTAACATCAGCAGTAGATGATCATATAATGACAACAATATGCAAGAGAAAAAAAAACATCTTTCCATATCAGCTATCAATTAAGATTAAATAACCTTTAATTGTTAATTGGCAACATATACAAATAAATAAATAAATATATACACCAACCTTTAAATTAGTTTGTCTAGTTCTTCCCTAGGAATTCAAGTATTAAACAAGCACACACACATTATATAT
>JAUYWG010000061.1:6487162-6530156 GCA_034779775.1 Enteromius afrohamiltoni | reverse complement strand
TATATAAAAAGCTGAAATTACACTGACCTGTGGATCGTACGTGGATCGTACCTCAGAGCTCACAGCAGGTCAATACTGAAAAATCTAATGTCTCTGTGAAGGAAATGGCTTACTATTCACTATTATTATATGGTTGTCAATGAGTTCACTATAACGAGTAATCACAGTTAGGCCTACATTAACCTTTAGCACTGGTGGAGTCCTGGAGAAAACCTCTAATGTATACTTAATACCATGGCTAATGATTTAAATAAACTCATGTAGATAAATAAAAGCATAACAAAGTAATTCCGCAGTGGCAGCTACTTTCGACAGATCATTTCGCCGCAGACAACAGCGACTTCTCGCGATAGTTCATGATTTGGCCAATAGCAAAGAATTATCAGCATCTAAAGTGACAGTGAGGGACAGGTTGTAGCCGACAAATGGGGAGAAACTCACCGTCTCTTTAATGAACGCTATAGTTGAATGAAGTAGGGCCTTGCTGTCTTGATCTCGGTCCCAGCGGCCCGTGAAATGAGCGCGTGTGCAGGGTGCGAGGTGACGGCCGAGTGGCAGCGCGCGCAGTAAGCACATTTTCCGCGCGAGGCTAATTAAACCTCCACAGAATAAGTGGTGTCCTATTAGCGCTTCAGAAGCTCGACCCGTTAATAAAGCAACCTGGATCGATGCCCTTCATTACCTTGTGTGCGGTTCCTTTCTAAATAAATGCTTAAAATACTGGATAGCCTAAAGCTGTTGCTGGTGAGACAGCGTTTTAGAAAGATATCCAAGAGGCCAAACCTATTCGTTAAGTTTACATCGTAATTACACATCCTATATATGATTGGTGAACCTTCCTCAAAAACTGCAATTCGACTACTAGTACAAAAAAACCTTTTATGCATAAGGTTGAACAATATCTATATTAGATATAGCCTAAAATATGTGTGGATTTATGTACTGTAAGCAAGTAGGTTTTAACGTGTTTGAGTATTTTATGAAGCCAAAAATGCTTTAATAAAAATCCAAAGTGTTAAACAAATGTTTTAAATATGAAAAAAACCTGAAACTAAATTAATAATTAGGTCTAGGCCAAATAAAATGATTAAGAACGGTAATAAAAGAGCTGATGTAGGCTTATAGGTATAAGAAGGGCTTGGACCTTTCTCTATGAATATATGACCCTCTCGGGTAATATCTAAATGTATAGAAGAAATTAATAACACACAATGTCATCAGGGAATAACATTGTGTTAACACAGGCACCATGCGTATTTTCTTTTTAATGCCCTCCACATCAAAAGAATAATTTATTCATTGAGAATTACAGAGTACAGGCAAGAACCTTATTTTCCCATCGTCCCCTGAGGCCGTCATGGCTGACTTGTGTCATATTTACTGTGTAATTGATTTTTAAATGCATTCTTCATCTTGTTTGCCTCCTGTTTCCCCACCCAGAGCAATTGATCTCCCTGCACTCGTCTGCCGCTCTCCTTTCTTTTTTTTTTTATAAAGGAACGGAGTTTGATAAAGAGCAATTTTGCTCTACTTTTCATTATCACTTGCTCTCTCTACCTCATTTGCCACCGCCAAGAGGACACTCTTAGGGATCTGGAGCTGAGAGGGAACGACAGAGGGGAGGCCAGTTTAAAGCAAGCCCAGTCTTCTCACCCCTGGGAGAGATCGCACGAGATCAGAAAGTGCCGGCATGCACAGAACTTCCTGTAGAAGGTGGAGGGGTACACCAAGTGAGAGGCATTGCTAATCAATCCATGGATGCATTGTAAAATCAATGCACTGTATAATTAGGGCAATCCAAGGGTAAAAAAAAAATTGCTGCTCTGCAGTTTAGTCTCTCTGCAATCACAGGCCTCTCTTTCGGGGTGGACCGCATGCTTTACCTGGAGCGTTGCGATATCTCTATATATGCACAAATATATATAGGCTACACACACTTCATCTCTCTTACCTGGAAGACCTTGGTAGAAACCTTGGTAGATTTGGTTTGACTAAAACAAACTTTGAATCGGAAGTTTGAATCATTTTAAAGAAGTTTAAATGCTGCCATACAAACTCTGGCACAAACTCAGCACACACAAAAGACATCTAACAAACTAAAATTAGGATGTGATGTCACAAGTAAATTAACAAAATGCTGCCGTCTCCATGCAGCCAATCTTTGTGTGCAATGGAGGAAATCCTGGCTCTATTTTGACTTCTTTATACATTTTATAAGCTCTTTGTGACAAAGCAGTTTAAGATACTCATAAAATACATCTTAGAATAGTTGTCCAAAATATAGGAAAACAGAAGAGCATGCCAGGACATTATCTGTGAAGTATATGGACCTTTCCTCTAACCCTTAAACAAGGGTTAAATAAAATAAAATACATAACTGAGTTTACAGCAACTTTAGAAATTTGATAAAATGCAGAAGTATGTTCAAGGTACATCGCAATCTTGCTCCCACTAAAGTGATTTGAATGCACTTGATGTTTTAAATACGGCCTCCTAAGTCTCAAAACCCCCAGAAGAATGTTCATCTTCATGTTATCCTTTGACCATATTAAAGCTAAATGACATTTAACTGCTTCTGGGAGAAAAAAACCCCAAAATGATACAGCCAAAAATAGATGCATGCTGCTAACAGTCTTGCATGACAAAGTACCAGGAGTTTTGTACAGAATGTTGGCAACGTAGTTTTTTAATGTCTGCATTTTGATTTCAGTGCCATCTCCATAATGCAATCATTTTGAGATTCCAATGACCAGTTCTTAAGCTGCCATCCCCACCTTTATCATTCTGAACACATTCTCCCGTCGTCCTTCAGTCAAACCAAGCTCAATGCCAGCCAAAAGAATCGGCTCTTGGCACTGGTGACCAGGGACTGATGTCTTTCTCATTGAATTCCTATGAAGTCCTCTAGATGTCCATTATAGTGAGAAATTCTCCTCATATTAAAACAGGGCCATCTGACCACTAATCCAGCACCTCAGCTCTCTTCTCTAAACCATCATCTGTCCCTTTCCTCCCTCTCTTCACAGCCTGTTTAATCACTCTAAAGTTCCTTTCCTCCTCTTATTCCTCTGTCTGCTGTGGTCCAATTTCTATTTTCAGTCCTCCTCTGGTTCTTTGTAAGTAGGCCTGCTATAGAGAGATTCAAATCTGCTCTGCTGAGGTCTCAGGTCTCTAATATTCAGTTTAACCTCATACAGGACAGTACAGCTTCAGATTTCTAGTGGGTCAAATCAAAATAAAGGAAGTAACATCAGAAGTTGTTTCTCCCTTATGAACATTGCTTTATTATTTATTAAATAGATTAATTGAGATGTACATAGCATGACACAATACGGTTTAAAAAATGATTGCGGTAGATCAATTCAGTTTCAGTTTGTTTGTCTTTTTGGTCAAATGGTTATTACTCAGCGTGTGATTTCAAAATTAATTACATTTTATACAAAACAGCAACAGCAGACTTGGGTTAGAAGTAAGGTGTAACCCAAAATATTGTATTGTATTGTATGTAGATAATTTATTAGGGAGATATAATACTGTGTTATTTCCTATCTTAGATCTGTTCACTTGTGCTGCTGAAGCATATAAATCAATGATGTGTGATGCATTGCACATTAAAAACCTAAACAAATGATAAAAAAAGAGAGTAAATATGAATACCCACATTGTATTATTTAAGTAAAAATTCCAGGATGTATAAAATTACATACACTATAATTCTTTATTAAAAACAAGTGTCATTTGTCATTTTATGATCTCATTTTTGTTATAATTATTTCTAAAATGTAGCAAGAGGACAGAGAAGAGGTGACCAGTGATTGGTCAGCGAAGGCATTTTGTCAGTGTAAGCAGGTTAACAGTGTTTGCAAAGGCATGAGTGACATCATCATCTAGTGTGGTGTATTGCGGAGCTCTGGTGTAAAGGAGTTTTGCTGCAGTGTTCTCCATGCTGTTGCGAAAAAGCCTTTAATGCAGGCGTTCCACTCCCAATGCAGCAAGATACAGCAGTTCACCTACTGGGATGCATGTATAGTTTCGGTCTAATATCACGCTCTCATCCCAATGCACAGAGCAAATGAGAAACACATACAGTAGACAAATAAATGCCCACGCAAGGACACACAACGCATCTACAGAGATTAAATTCTTTTGCTCGGCAGGATATAAATACTCTATAGATTCGGTTATGTGCATCCCACTTGCTTTGTGTGTGCATTTATGTTTCAGCTTGTTCATAAGACATTCCACCAGATCTCCTTCTGACAGTGTTTCCCTGTGACGCAAGACCTCTTGCTTGCGGTTTCTGGCGATTACCAGCAGAGGGAGACTGCTTTCAACTTCAAACCACCATCCAAGGAGTGCAGAAGCACGGACTGAATCGATTGTAATTATGGAGTCATGATGTCTTACAGGTATATTGGCTTTCCACACAATTGGATGCGTTTAAAATACACAAGAACGTGAGGTTTTGCGCTTGAATGCATGTGGATGTCACTGCCTTGTCACCAAAAACAGCAGGAAGCCAGATAAAGATGGGTTTTTAACAAAGTAGTGAATTAAATAAAAATGAATTGGTAAAATAAGGACGGAAGCATTTCGGCGTGGCGGTTGGAGGATTATGGGAAAGAGAGTTAGAGTGCTGACTCCAGCTGAGTAAAGGCCTCCTCTCTCTTTCTGCCTCTTTCTTAATTACTGCATTGATTATTGAAGCTCAAGGCTGAAGACCTGACGTAGAGAGAGAGAGAGAGAGAGAGAGAGAGAGAAGGGGGTGGGGAGGTGGATATGGGTTGATCGGAAAATGGGCAAATACATGTCCGTCCCATGCAACTCACTCTGCTCATCAGAGCATCTGTCTGAGGCTTTTTTCCTGGAATTTAATGTTAATGTCCTGCCATTTTTACAGTATAAATAAACTCCTTCTGCATCATTAAACAATTACAATCAATACGTATCAACAAGAAGCCTAATTAGTTTTAAGAGACAAGCAATTAAATATTAGTGCCCTCTGTAAACAAATTTACTGTCCTAATTCAATAACACTAAATATCAAAGGCGATACACGGCCAAAGGGTTTAACTCCTCGGGACTGTTTCGCTGCAACACACATACAGTTTGGAACTGAAACATAAGCTCATTGGGAAAACGTGACTCTGCATAAATGTTTGTGAAACTTCCAAAAATGTCTTATACATACAGTTCACTGCAGTTTTCGGTTTAAATGACCACTAGTGGCAGTAAAACAACTTTTAACTGAAATTAAAGTGGCAAATGATTGATTAATAAAACATCTTACTATGTGCATGATACTATGTTTACGTGATGTAATATCCTCTGTATATGGCTTTTCTAACATAGTAAACTTGCTAGGTAACACACCTACACTGTAAATAATAATCTGTAAAATTTACAGTAAAAAAACTGGCAGTTGTGGTTGATGGAATTCCATCATAAAAAAGTACAATAACATTTTTAGGTTTTGTGGTTTAAAGTAAAATGTACAGTTAGATACCGTAATTTCACTAACTGATATGATGTTAATGAGGTTAACCAACTTATTAAAGTACTGAAATCTGTTTTATATACACACTGATAAGCACCAAATGTAAGTGATGATGAGAAAGTCAAGATGAACCAAAGCCCATCACAAGCAGCTTTTACATATGAACATACATAGAAGGTGTACAGTGTCACCAGCATGGTGACTCATTAAACTGAAATATGCAATAAACAATAATTTAACAAAACTGCACTTAACATACAACCCTAATAAACATATTTGACACTATTTCAAAGAAAAAACCTCAAATTGAAACAAAATTTGAAAAGCAAAGCATGGAATTCTGGGAATGTTTGCGTTTTTCCCCTGTAAACTTTACAGGAATTCACCATTAACCATTTAACAGGCTTTTACTGTAGCATCTTACAGGTAAAATCACTTTTTACAGTGTAGTAGTACAGTGAAGCAGATGACCGAAAACCTTATGGAATCAAGCTTAAATAGTATAAATCCTTTAGTAAACATGTTTTTATATCAAGTTTGCTGTTGTTAACTCTATCGGTTATAGGGTGGTACGCTATTTTAGAACAAGATAACGCATTAATCTTATAGTGTCAGTCACCGGAACATTTCATTTCTAAATTGTGCTGTGATGCATACAACAACCAGTGCAGTAATACATTGATAATACTTTTCATAACACTTAACTCACATTTAGCGATGAGACTGGGCTGTGCAATGATTTATTAAAAGCTCTCCTTGATAACAGATGTACCTTTTTCTCTGTTTACTTAAGGGAGTTTGAATGAGCGCTGTGTTAGGTCATTAATTAGACGGTCCCTCTGGCTAGAGGATCAGGTTTGACGGTTTGACCTCCGACCTGTTCAATAACCACCTGAATGATTATACATCGAGTTCCCTATGGCTATTCCCAGTAGATATCTAAAAACACAATCAATTTCAGAACGCAAACATGCTATACACATTTTTATTATGCTATTTATAACCGAAGACTGTAAAGAAAAAAAGAGAAATCCAAAACATTGTCAGGAGATGAAACCTTTGAGACTCAGTAAAACTACAAAAGGCCTGTCAGTAACATAGCTAAAATACCACTGCATTCTGAACTAAAACAAACGCTTGACATTTGACTGCAAGACAAAGTGCTGTACAGCTCTGAGAACTGAAAGTCAATAACTCATGCGCCAATGAGTTCATCTTACAGGCTACTTTAGCATTCAATTGGGCTGCCCCTGACATTTGGGTTGCCCTACAGTCGCTCCCAGTGCCGGTCCTATATTCTCTCTGGTTTACATGGCCTGACATGGTCTATCAAACAGGCATAAATTTAGCACGTCCCATAAATAAACCCCCAGCTACAGGACCTACACCATGCACACATGATGCCAATTATTCAGATCACAGGATGTTGCAGGGCCTCTGAGGTCTGATCATACAGAACTTTTTTTTTAAAGGTGATGTGTATTAAAAGTTTTTCACGGTGTTAAACTTTCTGATATTCAATCTTAATATACAGAGACAGCTGTAAGTCACTCAATCATTCATTGATCTCACAGAAAAGTGTAAACACTAGTGCTTTTAAAACACCTGTTTGTTTGAGAATCTGCCCAGCAACACTTTAACCAATAGAATAGAGTTTAGGGCAGGGCTTCCCTTTCCATACCTTTTCTGACCATTGAATGTGTATTTCCATTGCACTGAAATATCCAGGTCTTTAAATAAATTGATATTTTCATTATCAATTTGTACTTCATTTAACAATCGTTTTAATTAACTTATTTAAATTACTGTGCTTTTCTCTAAATGGTTGATGGAGTTTCTAGTCAGTAAATTACTAGATCAATTCAAAACTAGAAATATATTATAAGAAGAAGTTCCTTGATTTTAGAGCTTTTATTAATGCCAATTAGGAACCAATTTGTATTATATATATTAGTTTATTATGCATTGTACTATATTGGTTGTTTATTAGTAATTGTTATTTTGCATTACAAAATTCTAAATCTTTAGTCCTAGCACATAAACTTAACAACTACCCTAATAAATATGAATTAAGCTATAATTTGGTGGAAGAAGTTATAGTTAATTGTTAAAGGCACAATATGTAAGATTTTTGTAATAAAATATCCAAAAACCACTTTGTTATATATTAACAGTGCTATATATTTCATGCAGTTGTGTACCTACGTTATCTCAAAAGTTCCCTAGGATTTATAAATGCAAAGAAATTCCCGATTTAAACAATGAATTGTCCCTGTTCATCAGTGATGCAATATCCACACTATCCTCGGTTTCCGCCTATGAATACTACGGCAACAACAAATGTGGAAAAAAGTGGTAGCTATTTACTGTTCGTTTTCATATCACGGATCATGATTACACTCTCCATAATCCCAAAAAACATAGATGTATACAAACCGAGGCAAGAAGATACTGGAACTGGAGTAAGAGTCATGTACAGGTGGTTAGGTGATAAAACATATATAAATGAGCTTTTCATGCGTGAACATGTTTTGTGAAAAAGACATTCCCCAATGTTCCACGCTCCGTCATTGTGTAATCGAACTTCGCCTACGTTGTTTCCTTGTTTTGAAAATGCGATCTCTAGAGGCGAAAACATATTGTGCCTCCATTTTGGAAACGCCATGTCAATATTTGTTCTCATTTATTTCTTCCAATATCTTCTTGCCTCGGTTTGTATACATCTAAATATTTTGCCATTGTAGAGAGTGTAATCATGATCCATGATATCGAAATGCACAATACATAACTACCACTTCCGCATTTGCCCAGGTGTGTTGCCGTAGTATTCACAGGCGGAAACTGAGGATAGCGCCATTGATAGGCGACAATGAACAGGGGCGGTTCATTATTTAAATCCGGATTTTCTTTGAATTTACAAATACTACAAAACTTTTGAAGCAGCGTATGTGCACAACTGCATAAAATATATAACACTGTGGTTTTTGGATATTTTATAACAAAAATCTTACACATTGTGCCTTTAAAGTGTTAAATAAAATGTTTTTAAAGAAGTCTCTTATGCTCACCAAGGCTAATATAGCAGTCAACATTTGAAATGGATCAAAAAAGTTTATCAAAGTAGTCGTAAGACAAGAATGCATTTTGGTTTTAGGTCAACGTTGATGATCACGACTAAAGGAATTTGTTCAAAACATCAATATTGTACAACAATATTACAGTTCAAACAAGCTTTTATTTGAATATATTTTTAAATATTTATTTCTGTGATGCAATGCTGATTTGCTGCTCAATAAATATTTATCAATATTGAAAATAGTTGTACTTAATATTTTTTAATACAGTATTTATTTGCAATAGCAATCTGTCGTAACACTGCAAATGTCTTTAGTGTCACTTTTGACCAATTTAAGGCATACTTGCTGAAAAAAAACATTGACCTTACATTTTTGAATGGCAGTCCAGCTTGACAATTTGTGACAACACAACATGTAACAGCTACAGGCTGAAATGTTTATTCAACAGAGCAGCACAATTGTGTGAAAGTGTAAGGGTACATGGGGACAGAGAATGAAGAGGGAGATCTTTAGGGACTGAGTGACCTGAAAAACTCAAACAGGACTCGCAGGTAAGTCTGCAGACCCACACGCAAATTTCAGCCAATTGGAGAGGGATAGCAGTTAGGACAGAGAAAGAGAGAGAATAGAAGAACCCAGTACACTGTTCCTGTTTGTCTGAAATAAGTCCAGGAGATGGGACAAAACCCAGGATTTTAAGAGTTATATTTACAAAATATTTGAATTGTGAAACTGCTATTTATAGGAACAATGAGACACAGGCCAGCATTTGCAATCCGTATCAGTATTTGAAAGCTATGTCTATGTTTCTAAATGCTTTTCTGCTTGCGTAATCAAATATACTTTAAATCTCATCACAGACTTTAATGTTTGTCTCTACTCTGCACCATCGTTTCTGACATATGCGTGTACACCCACCCACCCAACCACACACGCACTCACACAGAGTGTGCTTACTGAGACGCACACACTGCCATGCACACCCACATGTCTTTTAAATTGAAACACACTGCCATAAATAAATCTAAACTGCAAGCTAATGAGAAAGCGAGAGAACGAGAGGAAATGAAAGTGTCTTCCCTTCCCCCATCATCCAATGCGCCATCAGAGGAATGCACGCCGGTGTCCTGCTAATTTGTATTTAGCTGTCCTCTGGCCTGATGGGATGCTGTGATGGATCCATTGCGCATTGACTAAAGTTCACACCAAACAGCTGTGCAGCAGATATTGTCCCGCTGTAATTTCCCTCGATTTAATGCCGGGAGGATTCAATAATCTCAAGATTGTCCTGACTCAAGTCCATATAGCTTTAGCATGCACTGGTTACTAAAACATACAACTCAAATTTGACTGTAACACCATTTAAACTGCAAGCAAGCAATGCAAGAAACATAAAATCCTCTCTTTCTTTTCACTGAAGCCTCAAACACGTGGCTGCATCATTTTTTATAGCTGGAATGATTTTCTTGCAGTGTACATACAGTATAAAGAAGATTATTTCTTCTTTTATTTCTTTCTTCTAGGCTAATTAAGTCATGCAGGAATCTCTAGGAGCAATCCCAAGATTTTATTTATAACTAATTGATCCCTGAGATACATTAACTTGACATTGCATTAATCAACCTATAACTGAGAATCAATACAATAATCCTATTCAAAAAGCACTACCACATGTTTATACCTTATTTTATAACCATATATTTAACTTATTTACCAACCATAATAGAGGCTAAACAAACAAAAACAAATAAACACACTAAATACATAATACTACCAAACTAAATTTATTTAACCCCATGATTTTATTTATTAACTAATTAATTACCTAGACACATTAACGTGATATTGTATCAATCCATACTATTCATAATCAATCCAAAATATTTATACCTTATCTAACAACCATATATTTCTTACTTATTGCTAGCTACATAATCTAACTAACTATCAAAAAATATATATTTGACCTATGATTTTATTTTAACAAATTAATTACCAGGATAAATTAATCTGACAGTATACTGATGTATTATTAACAATCAATATAATTTGTTTTTTTGACATTAAAAAGATAAATGACTAAATAAATGGATCTGATGATTTTATTTTAAAACAAAACCTACATAAATTAATTAATCCATTTTAAATTAAATCATATTATTTGAGCACATGATTTTATTTTAGTGATTGAATCACCAAGATAATTTGACATTAACCCATTTATAATACTTCATTCAACAACCAACATAGTAAAAAAACAAAAAAACAATTAAGTATGATTTTGAGAGTGATTTTAACAAACGAATAACCAATTAATCTGACATCATATCAAAGTAAATAAACACATTTCTGGAGCTGTGGCTTACTCTTTAACTCAAAGCAGAAGATTTCAGCTCAGGTGTGCACGAAGCTGGTTTATATTGCTGTTGTCCTTAATTGCGACACTGCAGCAGGTCAGCGCTGTGCGGCATGTAGACCACCGAGGCCTCAGCGGGGCCACAGGCTGGATTTAGATGCTTCCCCAGCTGGAGGGTTCCCTGGTCAGGCAGCGCTGCCAGCAGCAGTCAGCTGGGCTGGGTTTCACTGGCAGGCATGCCCCGCAACATTCCTCAAGGGCCTAGTTTAGCCATGTTAAGAGCGACCTTGAAATGCGACACGGAACAATAAACTATAAAATGGCATCCAGGCGTGTGGAGCGAAGGAGGGAAAAGAAGGAGGGACAGAAGGAGGGGAAACTGGGTGACACCTGTCATTCTGCGTTTGTTTTATAGATGTCAGTGGGCAGTTGGGTCGCCGGGTTTCTCCTGGTTTTTTTTCTACACTCCCCTCATTCTCCCTCTTTGATTAGAGTTTGGCAGACTCAGCAGAACAGGAGCAACGCTTAAGTCACTGACCTTCAGGGGCGAGAGAGGAAGGGCTGAGAGAGAGAGAGCCATTGGCAGATGCAAGGAAATGCTTTACACGAATGCTAGGGCATAGGCCACAGTGGTTCAACAACAGATTATGTGATCTGCTGCTGCCCTCAACTCTTTTGCGTTCTTTTTATGTCCACCCTCCCCCCCCAACCCCTTTATTGTTCTTTCTCTTTAACCTTTGCCTGTACTTCCAAGACCCTATGAAACAAAAATCACCTGTGTGTATATATATATATATATATATAAATCAAAGACAACACACCAAGGGCACAATGATTGTTTTTTATATATAATATAAAATAATCAATGGCCATATTGACCAGGACTTTTAGTTCCATAAATGCAAAAGTACTCATTTTGAGTTGGCATCATAAGGGACTTAAAAAATATGGATTATTGGGGTAATGAAACAAACTGAGATTTCATTTGCAAATATAAAATTACCTGGGACTTTGCCCATGGGTAACTAATTACCAACACTAACATTCATAAGGCATTAAATTAATGGATGCATACACAAACATGAACACATCGGTTTCCACAGATGTCTGAAATGTAATTTACATTTATATTTAATCATTTAGCAGATGCTTTTATCCAAAGTGACTTAGAAATGAGGAAAAGCACTAGCAATTTATCATACAAGAGTCTCCTATATCAGCAGTGCTGCAATCCTGTAAACCAGAGTGTACAAAAGCTGGGGGAAAAATATAGGAAAGAAAGGAGAAAAATAAGTTTCAGGCATGCCATGTAAAAACTGAGCAAGTTGTGAGAGGCCTCATGAAAGAAAACGCTCAGCAAGCTCAACAATCAAGAAAAAAAAAATCTCCTTTGACTACATTGTATAGTGTAAACAAACATTTCGCTGTTTAGTTGTTGCAGTTATTATTTTGAAGTTGAAAACTTGCAGTTTATGAATTTGTTTATGCAACTTAATACATTTTGACTGTCTCAACTAGTTTGCAAATCTATTTGCCCCCTTAAAAACGCAGTCACGTAAAAAATTACGGAGTTGTGCATGGGTTGCATTTTTTTGGGTTACTTTTATAATATACAGCGGCCGGCCAAAGTGAATATAGACAAATAAGTTTCAGCCAAAGCTTACATGTTAAGGCTTTTACACAGCAATAAACACTACAGCAACCACTACAGATAAATAAACACACAATTATGACAAGCATATGGTTTGTATGTGATTTTCTAGAGATTTGGATTTGTTTTATATTAATAATTGTGTAACTGACATGTTGCTTGGTAAATGTATTATTGCCAGTGTAAAGGCTAAATAAAAACAGAAGAATAATGCTAAAAGAATAATAAGAATTATGTCTTCTACCTTGGCGGATGTGTAAAAAAAAGTTTTCTCAAACTTCCCTTTTATAATTTCAAATAACACAAATAACATCAGAAAAGCATTTATTTTGAATAAAAATAAGAGAAATAATAAAAAAAGTTTAAAATAATGCATCGTGAAGGGTTAGGGAGGAATTTATGTTCCCAATAAAGGTGTAAACCATGCCATTTATTTAATGATGTTAATAAAAAAACAAAAAACAAAAAAAACATTTACACTCAATAATGTAACACTCGAGGCTCAGAGTCAGACATAGCTAGATTCAAATGCAGCTCAGAGTCAAACAGGCAGAGGTCGATTACCAGTAAACGGGAACAACGTGGGGAGACAAAGGCAAGGTAAGTGTCCAGGCAGAAGATCGGGGTCACAGGCGAGAATCAAGGTCGGTATCCAGGCAGAGAGTCGAGATATTCAGCAAAGGTTCAGAGTAATAAGGCAGTCCAAGGTCAACAACAAAGCAGTCCAAAAACACAGAGAAAACTCGTAGGATTGATGCCAAGGCAGAGCAAAACTTGCACACTTGCTAAATTATAAACACATAAACGTATTTATTTCTGCATGTACATATTTAAATTAGCCCCGATAAATGCCATTCGTACTATTCATAAAACGCTTTTTTATAAAGAACATTGTTTTCTCAATACTTTTACTTTTACCGCTGTGAAGGAAAGAGCGTGCGATCGATCATCAATGCCTCGATATCAATGGACAGCACCTGCTAAGGTCCAAAAACCCACCTCGAATAATCTTCCCAACAATATAATTTTATGATGTAACATTTTGCTTATTTCTTACACAAAACACATGTGTATACATGAGCATGTTACGAATTAATATCTTTAAAAAAATCACAATGATGTGCTTGATAGGTAGATCTATTTGTAATAAAAGCAAAATTCTTGTTCCAAAAATTCCCAGATTTGACATCAAGCTGCTCAAGCACCAAACTCCTATTTAAAGCATACTGAGCTGAACTTTCTTTTATTTTACTGTTTATGGTTTAAAGATGCAACATTCCAATATTGGCATTTGCTTTATGTGACAGCTTTCTACTAAATGATACACCAGAAAACTTTACGTCAACTGTGAATCACAGGGAGTTTACATTACAAATAATATGGGAAACACATTAATTATAGTAAGACAAAAGTCAGAGGAGGGCACAAAACATGTCAAATATGAATGTTGTGAGCAATCTACAGGTGCTTGCGGTCTTGTTTTGATAGCAGGAGCAGAGAAGTAAATGGAGAAGAGTGTGTATGAGTGAGTTTTTTGAGCCTTCATTGAGGGGTCTAAGGAAGCAAGTGTGTCTGTGTAGATGGAGGTGATAAATCTCCAACAGGAACAAGCATGTAAGAAGCTGCCATGTTTTATGAAACGCAGTCATAAGCAACACTAAGTGAAATGCATTAAAGTGGCTTGGGTTTGCCACTGCAGCCATTAATAAGCAGAAATACACGCATGGCTAATTTATTAACGTTCCATGCCTGACATTCATTATGAGCCTCAACGCTCTCTCTGGGCATATAAAAAGAGAGGGAGATTAAAAAAATGAAAGCAAGCATTTGGAATGGAAGAGATTTGGCAGAGGGACATGCGAGGGTGTCAGCGGTCTCGTCTGATTCACGCGCAGTTATGGTGGAACTTAAATCAATGCGAGACCCCCAAAAAGACAAATTGGACATAAGCCAAATTACAGATAGCGTGCTCTTAAAAATGTGCAAGTTTTTAGGTGCTTAAACATAAATTAGCACTGATGGGAGGGAGAGGGAGAAGGGAAAGCTGGGGCAAAATGAGCTGACGGAACAAAAGTTGAAAAGTGTAACAGATCGGGGTCAGAGAGCACATGGTTTGCTTGACTGATTGTCAGCCTCCTCATTACGCTTTCATTTGGGAAGATGGAATTGGAAACTCTCAGAACCCATTTGATGTCTAAAGTGGAGTTATGAAAGGTGCTCAAGTTAGGGTAAACGCTTAGTGATTTATTGAAGGAAAAAATCTCTTATTTTATTTCCTGTTTTTTTTTTATTGCCGTATGCATCTTCATGCTGAAAACGAGTTAATATAAATCAACGGAAACCGTGTTCGGGGGCTTTCCTCGTTCCAGCCACTGAAGCAGATCCGTTCAAAGCTAAACGAATAGCCTGACTAAACTGCTGACAGCTGAACAGATAGCATCAAGTCACAGGCCACACACACACACACACACTCAATGTACAGAGTGGCATGAAACAATAACTGTCAACATGTCTTGGTTGATAAGAACATTTTTATTCACACAAATGTGTGTTTTGTAATATGTAAACCCACAGTTTACTGCAGTGGTTAGTGGCTTTTCACAGTAAAAAAAAAAAACAGTCCACAATTAACAACACCATCTTAAAATGCCACATTTTGATGCAAACACAGTTTTTCAGGTTACAGTTTCTGATAAATGGAATGGATAAACTTTTTTTATATACATATATATGTATATATATATATATATATATATATATATATATAAAACTACACTAGCATTGTTAAATAATGAAAAAAGGCAAATTATACTCTTTCTTTAAATAGAATTTAGTCAGAAAAATTGTCACTAGTTTTTTAATGTTACTTTCTGTAAAGCAAAAATATATAATACAATACTGCAATACTGTTTAAAGTTGAGACTGTCCAGACTGTCAAAATATTTTACAAATAATTACATATAAATAAATACAAACTTATTTGTAAATATAGCAAAAAAGGAACTAAACAAAGGCTTTATTGGTTGTTCATTCATCAAGTCTGAAAGTGAAACTGAACTGAAACATTAGCAAAAACTACTTGAAAGCTTGAAATATTACAGATTAAGAAATAAATTGTTGTCAGTTGCCAACAAATAATTCAATTTTATCTATTGGTTCTAGAAATAAAACATGCTTATTATAATTCACTTATATTGAAAGCCTAGCATGCAACTTACCTTTCAAAAAAGCTAAACATTTACAAGTCCCTGATATTAGAACGTATTATTGCAAGCACTTTGTAAAATCCACTATTACATGTAAAACAACAAAAGCTCATACTCTAGAACAATCCCATAACCCATGCGCTGAAGCATAATATAGCCCAGCTCCAGCCAGATGGGTTATCACTGCACAGCTCAGGGTTACAATCAAGTAATGCATTATAAATCTGCTACATCAAATCCTATTGAATTTTTTAAGGTTCCAAAGTGGCAGAGAGCAGCTCCGAAGCACTGAAGAACATGCATAAAAGCCCTTTATAAAACACCAGTGTGTGAACTTTAAAGCTGAGCTGATATGCCAGACTCATAAATTTGGACCACATGACATTTCTAAGTGAAGGGAATTTTTTTCCCATCCGTCCTTTGTCCTTACCTGGCATGCGCGCTATCGATATTGCTGAACCCAGCGAGAGTGGGATATGAGGAAGAAGCTTTAATGACTAGAGCCTCTGCCCTCAGCTATATTTTAAAAAATAAAAATAAAATACTTAAGTGTTTTACAGCCAACTACTAGGAAGATGTAGGAAAATTAAAGAGACAGACATATCTCTACAGTAAACTTTAATTGGGTTACTCCACTATGGGTTGCAGCAGGGATAGAAAGGTTGTAGGGAGCACCTGAAACTCAATTTCGATATCTCATAAAATAATACTGTTGTTTGTTTGCTTTTTTTTTAATCAGAATTGGTTTTGGAGACATGTAGCATTGCATTTCAATCATTTGATTACCTGTGGTTCCTTTGCAGTGAATGGGTGCCGTCAGAATAAGAGTCCAAACTGCTACACAATAAGTAATGGATTGTAATGAAAGTAATCCAAATGATGTCTTGTGAAGCAGATAAAAACAAATCCACCATTAAGGTGTTTTAACTTTAAACCATAGCTTCAGGCATCCATAATATCGCTTCCTTGACTATAGCCTGCTGTCCTCTAACATTTCTTTTGGACTTTTTTCGTTTGTAAACAGTGCTTGATCTGTGCATATTTTCTATTGATTTAGATGAGACAACTTCTTCACTGGAAGAAGCAATATCATTGAAGAAAATGACATTTGATTTTTTACAGACCTACCACTTTTTACTTCTCAAGATAAGTGATGGAGTCATTTGGATTACTTGTGGATTGTGTTGATGTTTTTATCTGCTGTTTGAACTCTCATTGTAATGGCACCCATTTACTTATTGAAAAAGTGACGAAATGCTACATTTCTCCAAGTCTGCTCTGAAGAAAGAAACTCTCCATCTTGGATGTCCTGAGAGCCACTATATTATGAACTATTTCTTTTAGCTACAAAGTCAACTGCTGTACATTGAGTTTGACAGCATGGGGACCCTCAGACACATGTTCCACCTCTCTATAGCAGTTTTACAGGATTGTGCAGCTCTGTTTCACTGTTCCCTTGCATGGAACATCAACTATACAGAGCAGGTAAGCTGAGCAGCTCTGTGTGCTCATTGTTGGACAGTGGGTAATAAAGTATCAAGTAGCTAACTAACTAACTAAAAAAAAGCATCTTTTATTTTTTTGTCAGCAAAAATCAACTTTTTTAAATAGTTAAAAGCTGGGTAGGCTCCAGAAATTTTTACAATCATACTTCCCTCCACACCTGAATCAAACCAGGTGAGAAATGGATGTTCATGTCAAATAAAAATAAAATCAAGTCATTAAAATAGAAAATGAATGCAACCAAATGTGTTGTCCTGATGCATTGTTCACTAAAAATGCATGCTTAATTATGTTGGATTTCAACACAGGTCACCTTGAATGTTCTGTTCTTGCCCAAATCAACATTGTTAGAGATTGCATTTAATAGATTTATTCAATTTAACAGATGTGCATTTTCAATATAAAATGTGTCAAAATGCAGTAAAACTCAATACATACTACGGTTAAGGTCAGTTTTGTTTTTATAAGATATTAATCAATTTATCCAACAAGGAAAAAATAATTGATCAAAAGTGACAGTAAAAATCTTTATACTGTAAAAAAGATTTAGATTTTTCTGTTTTAAATAAATGCTATTTATTTGAACTTTCTATTCATTAGTGAATCCTGACAAAATATCATGGATTCTTCAAAGATAATCAGCAGCACAATTGTTTTCAATATGAATAAGAATTATTACTTGAGAGCCATATCAGCATATTCAAATTATTTCTGTAGAAAATTCAGCTTTTTATCACAGGAATAAGTAAAAATGTTACATTTATTATAAAAAAAAAACCCTTTTATTTTAAATTGCAATAATATTTCACAGTATTACTGTCTTAGTGTGTTTTTGATCAAATAAATGCAGCTTGGCTGAGCATACAAGACTTCTTTTTTTATTTTACATAATCCATTATATGAGTGAAATTTAGCTGTTATTTTCAAACACAAACACAAACGACCCACTCTTAAGCTTTAGATTTGCTTGCTGATGATGTCACAGGCCTATGAGCTCTATTAAACAGAGTTTCCCCTGCGGAGAGAGATTCCCACCTCATTATATAGCTCAGAGTCTCCTCATGGACAACTGCTTTCACATTAAAAACATCTATCAGTATTCCGCATCCTGCTTGAACAGGAAACTTACATAAAATGGCATTTTCATTGTTCCCAGTAGGATGCTGTGGGCATCCGTGCAAGACACACACACACACACACACACACACTCAAAAGCAAAGCTGCTGCTCATCAGCAAGTCACATCAAACTCATTTTCTTCAGCACATCTCATTTCATCTCATGCTCCAGGACCAAACACTGGCAGGGGGGTGTGGTTGTAAAAATGACTAAAAAAGAGAGAGGGGTAAGAAACATACAATGGACCCCAGGCCCCAATGGTACAATTTCTGGCAACAAACTGGCCTTTGGATTCAAACTGAGAGCCAATATTTAGTCGGGTTTCTATTTAGGCTAAATTTCAAATACTACTAAACTCAGATCACAATCAGACTTTTCTAAGAAAAGCATTTCTCTTCATATTCAGAGAAATTTAGTTTATTGTAAAAATTAAAACCCAATTTAAACCATATGTGCATTGTAATTCAATTTAAAGCTAAGGATTGGAAGTGGGTTACAATCTAATCAGTCAAAAGGAGATTTTAATTTATTTTAAGTATGAGAAACGAGTGTACCTGAACACTATGTAGTGCACTGCTATACCAGGTGGGCTACTGAGCAATTTTACAATGTTGAAAAACCAAACATATGGTTCTTTCTCAAATGTCAAAAATGACAAATCATGCACTATGGTTAACATGTTTTGAGGTTCGAACATAGTACTGTTCAGCAAATCAAATTAGTGGTAATTTCAGCTGGAAGATGCAATTAATTTTTTAAACATTCATTCCTACTTGATTTAAACAGCAAACTAGAGTTACGTGCAATGTCACAAAATCTAAAATAATTTTTGAAGCTTCACACTTTTTTAATTTTTAAACCGATAAAATGGCAAACCCTGCCCTTTTTTTGTCAGTTTCACAGCTAAGAATCGCTATTGATTTCTGACTCTCTCTAAATCTTTTTAGAATGTGTTTTTTTCACATTAAGTCCTGGGTACTAGATTCAATTGCATCCAAAATATAATTAACCTTAGTGCCCCTAGAATGACAACTAATTCAATTAATAGTCAGATAATCGGCTGATGTTAAGAGCATTAACTATGATTTCTGATGGACCCAAGTGAGAATGCAGTGAAATGATTTAAGACATGCAGGAATTCACGTCAAAGAGAAAAAGAGGAGAGGCAGTGGGAAGGGGGAGGGTGCTGGAATAGTGCAAGTAGTTGTAGCAGTTCATCATCAGTGTCTAGAGGAGGAAGCGAAGGAGGAACACAGCGTAACTGAAAGACAAAGAGGCGTAAACAGCTGGCACACTGCTGCAGTGTTGCAATGCCAATGAAAAAAACTTGCCTGCCAACATCCCAAAAACGGGGCTAAAGAAAGACACCACCAGAGGAGAGCCAAAGGATTGTGGGAGATGCGGATCCTGGTGTAGTCAATAGGGTGACGAGGCCAATCCTCTGGGACAACCTGCTCATTACAAAGTCAGAGAAAGGTCAGGTGACTGACTTCTGCTTTTATTTCACTTCTCCACCAATTATTAGCCCTCTGTCCCTATACCTTTTCCTGCAGAGTTTGTCCCACTTGCTCGTTTCCCATGCACTCTGGATGATTCCTCGACGATTCCTGTCATTATTCATGTTTTCTTTAGTAAACAGCTTCTGGCACAGTTGTGTCATCATTTGGGCTCTGCTCGCTAAAGCGGTTTGGTGCAGTGGCAGACACGGGGCCTGTCCTCAGGCAGATGCACTGCGACTGGAGAGATGAATGAAAATCGCTTGGATTAATGAAGCGATTTTAGAACAGTTGAAGTTACTGACAGCTCCCTCAAACTTCTCACCCTGCCTCCTTTAGCATGAGTAATAGTCTCACAGATTCACTGATCACCGCAGTAAATGCAGATTTACACACATATACAAACACATGCACAGACAGAGACAAGATATTAACGAGCAAGCAGCCACGTTTACAAACATTTCTAAATCTCAATTTATTTTTGAGGTAATAATGCATGATAAAACTCTCTGACAGAAGTTAACAGCACATTATATGTGTTCTGAGGAAGGTTCATAGTAGCATCCCTGATGTTGTTCAATAAGGAAGCTAACTTGATTACAGTATGTTGCCCAATTAGACCTAACTGACATACTGTACATCTTTCATAAAAAAATAAACACAGAATGCATTGCAACAAGCTCAGTGAGAATATAAATCAGATAAGTCGGATGACAGCTGAATCATTTTAAAGTATGTCATTTAATAACGAAAAGTATTCATAAACTTAGGTCAATGTAAACAGAATTAATTTTTTTAAAACCCAATGCTTGGGTGTGCTGTGTATTTGTATGAGGCATTTAATCAACTCAGGACAAAAAAAAAATCTGATTTTCCTATTTAATAGGAGCATATACTGTAATAATAACAATGATAATATAAAATAAAAATAATAATAAACTGTTATTGTAACATTATTGTTAAAAATAATAATATTTAAATATATTATTAGTAAAATATTTGATCTGTATCATCAAATTAAATAATACTTTTGCAATAATACTATTACTTAATAGAAAAACTCTAAAAATACACTGGGAATATTTATGGCTCTATTAACTATAGAGCTTTTAGTTTGTATAGTATATACAAACTTGTATAGGGTATGGAAAGTATTCAGACCTCCTTAAATTTTTCACTCTTTGTTATATTACAGCCATTTGCAAAGTTCATTTTGTAACGGTGGCCGTGTGCACAGTTTAATTTTAAATACAAACAAAGTTCGGGCGCCAGGTGGAGCGAATCCACCAATCAGAACGAAGCAAGTTCAGTTCAATAAGTCCTGGGTAGCTCTAACCACCCGTCACACAAAAATCACAAAAATATACGAAGTGGTCAATAAAGAAACAAACCATTTGCAAAGCATTGTGTTGTCTGTATTAACAACAAACAAGTTCATTGTCACACATACCCAAAGTCACAAAAAATAAGAATAATAATAAAAAAAAGTATATAGAATTCTTTCAATAATTCATAGGAAACAATCAAAACAACACGGCTATTTTCTCCCCATAATTCATCAAACATGTCCGAATCAGATGTGTCACATAATGTCACAAATAACAAACAAAAAAAACAACAGTAACCCAAAAAGGCATTACGTTATATGTTTGTTTGTGGGGCGTGCAGGCAAGTCAATGTTGTGTGTGCATTTCTGGAAGCGCATGCGAGTTCAACCGCAACACAGAGTGTTTTCCCTCAGACACTGGTTTGTAGGACCGTGGAAGTGCGTGTTGCCAGAGAGTACCTTGCATCAGACACTAGCAATCACCTCGATCAGCAACGACAGCACAAAGAAACCCCAGTCAATGGCGATCCGGTCCTTCTCTGCATGTTAATCCGTCAATATCGTATGCGCACTGTGGTGTCAGTCACCACTTCGAATGAGTCAAGTTTTCCATGGAAGTCCTGGCCAAGCACTCACAGTTACAATACATGCGGTGGATCGTGCCGTCAGCCTTCACATTGGCAGGTACTTCTTCCTTCCGTTCACTCCGTGTATCACCAAACCACCTCCTTTTACCTTATTGCTTACGTTTTCTCACAGGTGTGGTTCAATTAGCAACATAGCCACATTCAACATTTTTTTCCCTCAGTAATGTACACACAGCAGCCCAATATTGACAGAAAAACACAGAATTGTCAACATTTTTGCTGATTTATTGAAGAAGAATAAGTATTCAGACCATTTGCTTAGTATTTAGTAGAAGCTGTAGAATACAGCCATGAGTCTTTTGGGAAAATATACAACAAGATTTTCAAACCTGGATTTGGGGGTCCTCTGCCATTCCTCTCCAGGTCTGTCAGGTTGGATGGTAAACATTGGTGGACAGCCATTTTTAGGTCTCTCCAGAGATGCTCAATTGGGTTTAAGTCAGGGTTCTGGCTGGGCCATTCAAGAACAGTCACAGAGTTGTTGTGAAGCCACTTTTTTTAGCTGTGTGCTTAGGGTCATTGTCTTGTTGGAAGGTAAACCTTCACCCCAGTCTGAGGTCCTGAGCACTCTGGACAAGGTTTTGGTCCAGGATATACCTGTATGTTACCGCATTCATCTTCCCCTTGATTGCAGCTAGTCGTCCTGTCCCTGCAGCTGAAAAACACCCCCACACCATGCTTCACTGTCGGGACTGTACTGGACAGGTGATGAGCAGTGCCTGGTTTTCTCCACACATGCCGCTTAGAATTAAGGCCTAAAAGTTCTATCTTGGTCTCATCAGACCAGAGAAACTTATTTCTCATCATCTTGGAGTCCTTCTGGTGTTTTTTAGCAAACTCCATGCAGGCTTTCATGTGTCTTGTACTGAGGAGAGGCTTCCGCCGGGCCACTCTGCCATAAAGCCCCGACTGATGGAGGGCTGCAGTGAGGGTTGACTTTCTACAACTTTCTCCCATCTCTCGACTGCATCTCTGGAGCTCAGCCAAAGAGATCTTTAGGTTCTTCTCTACCTCTGTCACCTAGGCTCTTCTCCCCTGATAGCTCAGTTTGGCTGGACAGCTAGCTCTAGGAAGGGTTCTTGTCATCCCAAACGTCTTCCATTTAAGGATTATGGAGGCCACTATGCTCTTAGGAACCTTAAGTGCAGCAGAAATGTTTTTGTAACCATGGCCAGATCTGTGCCTTCACACAATTCTGTCTCTGAGCTCTTCAGGCAGTTCCTTTGACCTCATGATTCTCATTTGCTCTGAGATGCATTGTGAGCTGTAAGGTCTTATATAGACAGGTGTGTAGGTCAGTATAATCAAACACAGCTGGACCAGGGACGGATTATGGGTTGTGTGGACCCCTGGGAAAAGCGTTCAGAAAATGTTCGCACATCGTTCGTGTGGCCCTGTAGGCAGAGGATCAAGGAATGTAGGCCCTGAAAGATAGACAAACAATAATTCATTGTTGTTGCAAATTGTTTTGGGCTAGGGGTCCCCCTGCACCCCAAGGGCCCCTGGGCAGTGGCCCCGCTGGCCCGGTCTGTAATCCGTCCCTGAGCTGGACTCAAACAAAGGTATAGAACCTGAGTTAAATATATGAGTGTCACGTCAAAGGGTCTGAATACTTGGGGCCATGTGATATTTTAGTTTTTCTTTTTTAATAAATCTGCAAAAATGTCAACAATTCTGTGTTTTTCTGTCAATATGGGCTGCTGTGTATACAATAATGAGGAAAAAAATGTACTTAAATTATTTTATCAAATAGCTGCAATATAACAAAGAGTGAAAAATTTAAGGGGGTTTGAATAATTTCCGTACCCACTGTATTTCATATGGCGCTGCATATATGTGTGTGTTTGTGGGTGGGTGTGATCACTCCTGTCTGTATCTTCTCCAGTGTCTGTTTACTGCAATGCAGGAGTTGCTCTTTGACTGTATTCAGTGGAAGGCACACCAGGGATTTTCACAGAGACCTTTGTGTCAGTTCCTACTGGTGTGTAAGAAAGATCATTGCTTGTTTTCTCTGCTGTTATTTACAGGCTCCATTCATTGATAAATGACTTAAGAAAGGTTTGAACACAAGTGACAGCACTGAAACGCTAATTTGTTCTCATTCCTTGTCTTTCTTTCTCTCCCTTTCCGTTCGTCACTCTCTCTGTGTTTATCGGTCTCTCTCACTCAATGTGTCACAGACTCCACCCTCTATAGTCTGTAGAAAAATTCACAACAAAAATAATCTATCAGTTTCTAAAAATTCAAGTTTAAAACAATTAAATGTCAATTATCTGATAATAAAGTGATTAACTTGCAAGCTTTTACTCCACTTAATGACGTCATGCATGTTGTTAATGCATGACGTCATTGCTGAACCAGTGCAGTTTGAAAGACGGATGGTTGACAAATTACAACAGTTTCGGTAAACAGTCATGACTAGTTGATTTCTCCAACAGTACATCAAACTATGGCAGTTTGTAGAAAATGCAGCATGGGTAGTTACAAGGGTGCTGAAACATCAATGCTAAAGTTCTGCGTGATTGTTTGCTGTTTGGATTATGATTGCTAATTCTCAACTTCAAGATACATCTAGGGGCATCCGTTATTTCACTCCACAAATTCTTAATGGTAACTCTGAACACTTCAAAAATTAGAAAATAGATTTGAGGCATCATTGAAATTTTGATTTGAGGGATCATTGATTGTATGTAGCACAACCGTTGTGGGAGGAGTTTGGAAAATTTGGGGTTGGCAGTAAAAACAAATCCCTTACTCTTAATATGCACAATAATAATAGTCATGCTTGCCTTAGCAAGCACCACTAATAAAAAGAATGTGATAAATTCAGAGACATTAAGTGTGCTGAACAGGAGAGCGTGCTGTGGTGCAGTACTGCGTGTCAGTATCAGATTAGGGACTCAGGACTGCTGCTGGAATGGTAAGAGATGTTAGTTTTGGAACAAATGCAGTGAACAAACAAAATGCTTATTCTAAGATGACAGGAAGAAGGTGAATGAGCATGAAGTACCATGGCAAGGTCTTGTATTGTGATTTTGGTACTAAAAGGCAGTGTGCATAAAGGAAAAATTGTATCAATGTAAAGGCCAAAGTATACTTTGATTTTACGTGTATGCTTACGTATGTGTACTGTGTGCATGACATACATTTTATCATCATTATATGCATACTGTACGTGTAGAGTACATACTAAGTAGTAGAGTTGCTGTACTTGAACAAAGACTGGAATTGGGAATGAACTTGGACTCGGACATACTCTGTTTGACATTTTGGATGTGGATGTGTTTTTTCAGATTACAGACGAATCCATGTCATATAATATAAATCATAGAAAAATAAACAATAAAGTGAATTAAATTAAGATAAAATGACATCAATAAATGTTTCCCACTCTTACTCGACTCGGACCCAACACTCTATTCACAAGTTTTTGCGCTAATTTGTTTGTCCATAAGGTGGCGATACTGACCCAAACCATCATTTTCCATTTAAAAACAAACAGATGGGACACTACAACATTAAACTTCATTAGGTGGCAATAACAAAATAAGTCCCGCATTGACGTGAGGAAATTAAGAGATATACGCAACTCTAGTTTTAATGAGAAAAAAGCCTTCATAACCGGAGAGAAATAGCACAGACACTGTACAAAGATGAAACTGCGTAGTGTTATGGGTTGAGTGTCTGTGTTCACACACACCATCAAGTGAAGCATACTTTGAAAGGCTATGGGTTTGGATTTATGGTCAAACTAAGGGATCATGTCAAAACGTACCATCTACTGTTATGCCTCGTACACATTGGGACGATTGTCGTGCACGATTATCACTGACATCTAAAGCCTTGTGACTAAACAAAGGGCTGAACATTTGTGTTTGTGCAAACATGCTTTAAAAGTTGTAGATGGTACGATCATAAATGTATCTTGAAAGCTTAGGTTGGATGTACTGGGGTATTGCACCCAAAAAATGCTGACATCCACCTTGCTCACATAATGTTGCACATTAAACAAGAAGATGGCATGGCAGTATCATGTAAGGCTAAATTTGATGTTTACTGACAAGTTCAAACAAGTTGGTTTAATTTTCTTGTCAAAACTGGCAACCAGCCACTGACAACAGAAATTCGATTACACTACTAATTGAAGCTGGATATGACGTACACATGGACTGTGATAAAGGCTTCTTCATTGGAGTAAAGTGTGACAACTAGCCCCAGTCTCCCCTATGTTTAGTAAACTCAAAAAGTGTCAAAAGACTATTGTGATTGGGCCAAACCTCTACAGTCCACACAGCTAGAGGGATGTATGCAGTCGTGTTAGTCACTAGTCGAGCACTGAAAGCATTAACATTCTGGTGTGCAGGAGAGTCTCTGAAGGTCTGGTATCAGTCAAGCTGTCCTTTTCAAGCCTGAATGACCGGGCAGTGGCAGAGGAGGCCCCACGAGAGCGGGAGGGACACCCACACACTCCTGCCACTTTCCTGCGGCAGCCCGCAGAAGGGGAAGAGTCAATTTAACAGCAATCATCCCCCTTGATCACAGCCCGCCTGTAACCTGCCACCTCCACAATGATTTTATCATACTCGCTCCCTCACACGCTATCTCCACTGTCTCCATTTTGCTTTGAAAGTCCTCCCTCTTCACCGCAATATCAATGGAACAGAAACACCTTTTATATATTCTGCCGTTTCATAAATTGTTTTACTCTTCAAAGGGGTCATATTATGTTGCTAAAAAGAACGTTGTTTAGTATTTGGTGTTAATGCAATGTGTTTAAGGTACATAAAACAATTGTTTTTCCACATACTGTACATTATTGCTTTCCTCTAAGCTCCTTCTCCTGAAATGTGTCAATCATTCTAAAAAAGTGAGATCTGCTCTGATAAGTTAAGTTCCGCCTTCTTTCTTTTTGTAAACATTTCATTTCATTATCTCTTTGATTTTGAAACGTTCATCTTTTCAAGTTCAGGGATGTTATCTATGAACTAATAGCTTTTAACACTCCAAAGAGAAAGGAAAAATTTAAAAAGCATCATATGACCTCTTTAATTAGCTGGTAACACTATAGCTGGGGACAGGCAACTTACACCATTACAGTGTAAGGCACGTTTTTCATGCAGCAATGATTTAAATGTTCAATAGTTTTTTTGAAAGACAGAATTTTAAGGTATTTGAATTTATAGAAATATTCACAGATTGTTCAGTGGGGGAAAGTGCGACAACTAGACCCACTCTCCTCTATTTCTACAGGCTCACACAGAAAGGCTATTCTGGTCCCCTGTGAAAGTTTAGTAAACTCAGCTGGCCCCCCTGGCCCATATCCTGTAGGTCTGTGGCAGCGTGAAGAGCGAGAACTAAATCATAGGCTGACAGGGCCCTTTCCTTTAATAGATGCCCCCTGTGTAACCAGCCCAGAAAAGGAAAGAGAGGAGCACTGCTACTCACACACACATGCATTTGATGGTATGTATGGCTCATATGTGCATGTATACTTGTGTGCGTGCACAAAGCCACACATGCACACACCTAAAGGGGCTACCTTTTTATAAACTTCAGTAAATATATACAGAAAAGTATGGAACAAAAATCCTGCCCGAAGTATTTGAAATAAAAACTTGTTGGATTCCACAAATTGAAAAAAACAACAACAACAACCTTGTTTGCATTGTATTTTCATGGCTTGCATTTTTATGCGCTGCATTTTAACACGGTTGTATATTTACGTGGTGAATATATCAAACGGAAACATTTCACAAACATTTTCATTGTTAAAATTCAGTAATCAATATTCACCTCAGAAAGTTCATTTTAAAAATATTCAGTTTCTTTAATAATTCCAGCAATAATATTCTTTAGGCAACTTTCGGTTAGTTTTATTTCACTTTACAAATTCGCTTTTGAAAATTCAGTGGTTCAAATTCGACAGAGCGCACATCCGAGAACTTCAGGAAAAGCAGTAGATTACCAATCCAAGAAGTCTTCACCAGCGGGTGGTGCTAGTGGCTTCGAGTGTGAACGTCTTCATCAACAGGCCTTTTACAAACGACGTGCAAACACACCAAGTGTTTGTTGTTAGATATTATTTTAGGGCTGTGCTGTTAATCAAAATACTTTATGCCCCCTTTCTATCTTTGCTTCACTCCTCCATAAAAGCCAACTTTTACATGTAAATCGGTAAAATTGTGTAACCTGTGCGCCTAAATGGTCAAATGCATGCATAATTAATGATTACTCATGTAAATTCTAATTAGTTATGTAATAAATTAACAATAAAAGTCAATAAAAACAATAAAAGTAAAAATACACGTGTAACAGTAAATTGGATCCGTGCGGCTCATTAAGTAAGTGTTTTATACTGGGTGCTTAATACAAAATTCCTTCCTGCTCTGGACCAGTGGATTACATAGACCTCAGGAATGGCAGGGGCAAAGTAATGTTGCTAGGGCACCATCTGGTCCGGGGGTGAGTCGCCCTCGGTGAAAATCGTGGACCAGGGGCACGATTTTGTTTTCTTGGGAGTACAAACAGTTTTCCTATCATTTCATAACATTACAGTTGAACCACATGGAGTATTATGATATTTCATAATTTTCTGGAATTTGGTCAACTTGGTCTCATGGTGTAAATGTACCTTTGTGCACTTTTTAGCAAGCCGCGAAATACGTACCAACAAGTACATATCACTGTAGTTTCCAAAAGAAATGAACACTAGAGGCAGTAAAACTCAGACACCTTTTTTTCCTTTTCAAACAAATTTACAGAGATTTGATTAACAAAGCATAATTTTGACATTACTACTTGAAGAATATCCTGTTATGAATATCCTGCTATGACAAATGTAAAAACTGATGCTTCTGAATTTTAGCATCACACATATCCAGCTTCATATCTATGGGTTTTCATAGACAGTCGATGTACTGTATATACATGGAGTACAGAGATGTACTTGAGAGGTGAGGAGCTCCGGATCAAATCCTGTGTAACTATGGTTTTTCAGAACAGTTCAAATCTGCATAAAAGCAAGTTGAAATGGCAGTTAGTTGCCTCAATAAATGTGTGTTTATATTAGTTTTGCATTTGCCATTCTGAACCACCACAATAGATACCCATTTTAACTTAAAAAAAATGTACCAGGGTTCATGTATTGAACCTGTGTTTTAGCGCCACTCAGTGGACATTTCCCTTTAAAACTCTGGAAAAACGTGCAGTAAGGTACATAAAAGTGGAGTTGCAAAAAATTGCACAGAGGTACATATTGTTATCAGACTAGGTTGGCCTTGATAGTGCTATTTATTTATTAAGTTTCACAGTTTTTATCCAGAATAGACAAATGAAGACGATGTTATTATTGAAAAAAATAAAGTGATTATTGAAAAAAATTACATTTTGTGGTGGACTAGCCCCTTAAATATATATATATATATATATATATTTTTTTTTTTTACAGTAGCCAGTTTAAAAGTGGATGTCATAGTATGTGTAGGAAGATGGTTAGCACATGCGGGGTCAAAAAACAACAACAACAACAACAACAACAAAAAAACACAGAGTTTAATGCTTCACTCTAAAACACACACAATATACAGTTATTTAAATTGCAGTCTTTGTGATCGGATAATCACAATTTTGGTTTTATTTTAATGAATCTTGAAGCCCCGCTTGTAGGACTACTACATTCACCAGCTGAGCAACTACCATTGAGATCAACCTAGCAACACAGTTATCTATCACTGTAAAAACACTCTGATCTAAGCCTCCTGGACTGACTGGCATTATGGACACAGAATGGAGTTTGCCAATTACACCCCTTGGATAAAATATCAAGGTCGCAATATCTTGAAAGTGTCTGTGTCAACGGATCATTTTTCATTTCCTCAACCGCGTCACTACAGGGTCAAATGCATCTGAAGTCCATTTGTTACCTTTAAAGTGTTGGTGACGGTGACTTGAGGGAGGGATTTTAAAATGATGGTGAAAATAAGAAGAGATATACAGTGACATCCTGTCACTTCCTCTAATGGAGCGTCACTCTTGGTGTGTCTTGCAGTTGGAGGAAAGGAAAAAGTGTGCAGGTGGTACAGGAAATCCACACAAACTCAATGTACTAGCACTGTCAATACACATTAGAGAAGTAATCAAAACAAGAACAACACTGCTCCTCTGCTTTACAAGCACAATAACATTCCATATTAAAAGATTTTTAAAAATCAATGGAGTTATGCAGGGAATCATATCCAAATGGATTTTTAAATGAATATCGGAGAGCCTTCTTTTCGGAATATCGGAGAGCCTTCATTAATTTCTTTTCATGAAGTGGAATATCTTCTCCCCGTGCCAATCTAAAAGTGAGACGAGAGCTGCATTTAAAAATATATATATAAGGGTTTGACAAAAAAAAAAAAAAGATTAGATAAGTTACTTTTTTATTAGCATAGGTCTAAAATTTAAACATTTAAGCGAATATATATTGTTTTTTCTATTTGAACAACTCAGTTTTTTCCCCTATTGTGATATTAATTTTATGTACTCTGTATCATTCCAAGATGAAAAAAGTAAATCTGTAAAACTTGTGTCTTCATTTTGCAATTTAATTACAAAGAAAGATTTATGTATGATGAACACCATCCCAGGTTCTATGGCTTTATGGAGAAATGTAGGTTGGAGTATTTACATTAACCCATATATTGCACTCAGTGAATTGAATTGAATTTTGGGGGAAATATGGGTCAATTAATTCAGATATACTTATACTTATCCAGTCTTCATTCCTGAAATTCTGCTTGGACGCATTTGACTGGATGAGTTCTGAGTTTGCAGGCTGCTTTCCAATTACAATCTCCTGTGTTTGGAAAGGGCTTCTAAAAGTAAAATCACTAGTCCACTCACAATATGCTAAATTGATAAGTGCTAAGTGAGGTTAAAGGTCAAGACCCTCTCTGTTCTCTGTCATTTTCATTCAGTAGAGTAGTGGAGAGCACGTGATAGAGATGTAGGTGTACGCTGACTGCCTGTCCCGTCTCGCCACATCATGAGAAAGTGTCATGAGCGGCGGCCAGACAGAATAAAAAAAAAAAGGAATGCATATCGCTGAGTAAGCTCAGCCCTGAGCCAGGAGGGTTCCACTGGCACGCATAAAAGTCAAGAAGATCCCTTTGACAGATCAAGATAGAGAGATTTAGAAAAGTCTCACTGTACTGAGCAAAGGGCAAAAGGATAGATCAAACCACAGCTGCTCCCCTGTGAAACACAGGCACTCTTCAACACAGAGTAAGAGACTTGCTTCCTCTATACCCCAAATATGCAGTAACCGATAAAATGAGAAGTCAGTGCAGAGCAAGAAAAGATATAAAGAGGTGGTAGCAAGGGCAGAGCGATAGAGACGGGGAGAACAAATAGGAGAAGGAATAGGTGCTTTCTGATAGATGATTCTCTCCGTTTTTATATACATTTTTGTAGTGATAAGGAGATGAGTTCTTGAGGACGGGGATGAGGATGGGTGCTGTGGAGAAAGAGAGCGAGAGATTACACCGAGGAAGCTCATGCCATTGCTAATGAGATGGAGGCAGCAGTGGAGTAACCTGTCCTTCACATGTGACCATGGGTTTGGTTTCTGCACATACGTCACATCTACACACATACATTGTGATTTTATAACAACCAAAAGAGTCCACATTTCCCCAAATTAATATCTGGGCTCAGTGGCAATAAACCCTTGAACGCTGAAGTGTGATATTTCTGTACTGCCTGCGTCACTGAAAAGAACTGCTCAATTAGACCCTTTGCACATTACTGGGTTTGGAATGTGAAAGTAAACTAAAGCAGGAAAAAAAGAGAGATGTATTACGAAAGATTTAACTCACTTCTTGCACTGATTTATTATTTATGTATTTCTATTTTTAATGCTGGGGTTATATAACAGGGTATATAGAGCAAACATTTTTCAATGAATCAAATAAACATAGTATTTAGTGCAACAAGAGGCACGAAATGACCTAAATTAAAGTATTCAAATATCTTGGATGAGACAAGAAAATAAATTCAATCGCAAATCAATTCAATTCAACCGCTGCCTACGTCCATCGCGATGTTTCACATTAGACATCGTACGATGTCAAATTGGTCAACATCGCCCAACCCTAATGAGCACAAAACTAAAATATGCTGTGCATCATCTACCCGGACTACCGGAGATCCTGGACTGAATTGTTGTAAGCACCATACTGGTTCCTTCCCCTTATAATGTCATGTACCCACATACGTTGTTGTGAATCTAAATTTTCTTCCCTGTTAAGTTCAAAAGCCAACATTTTTATGCTTTATTGGCATTTCTTCACCACACCGCACTATGCTACTGCTGTAGCTGTTACTATAGCAGGGGTAGGCAACGTCAGTCCTGGAGTGCCAATGTCCTACAGAGTTTAGCTCCAACCCTAATCAAAAACACCTGAACAAGCTAATCAAGGTCTTCAAGATTACTAAGGCTACAGGCAGGTGAGTTTTATTTTCAGGGTTAGAGCTAAACTCTGCAGGACATTGGCACTCCAGGGCCGACGTTGCCTACCCCTGGTCTAGTCTATTATCAGTGATTGTCTCTCCTTTATAAGTTGGTTCCTGTCTTTCAGTTCTTGTCTGTAATCATCAACATATACTGTGTGTAGCCTTTTTCTCCGTGTTTCTCTTATATTAAAGAATGTTAAATTACTACGATGATTCTCTCCGTGTCTTGCCGTTACACCAGCGTGACAGAATAACGGACCAAAACAGTTTGAGGAGGACAACAACACCGGAGAGGGTTATCCAACGCCTCCTGAGGGGACTACTTAATCAACCTACGCCATGGGAATGTTACCAGCCTTCCGTGATAACGATGCCTGGCTCCCGACTCACCATTACGCCGGAGCCACGAACATGCCGACTCATCCTCGAAACCCATCCAGAGGCCAGCCATGTACCATCGGATATGGAGATGTCACACAAGCCCAGGTCAGACAGAGAGCCAGAGACTGTGCCATGACTGTGCGATTCAACACCTCCCAACCCGAGCCCGGAGTTTCTGACCAAGTGCGTGAGCCGGCTACATCTTCTGTCCTCGAGGGAGTGTTGGTGGAGATTGGGAGCTTAGTGGAAAATCCCGCCCACCTTCCCATCGCTGAGGGTGAGCCAAAATTCAGACTGGTACAAAGAACTTTCTGAAGTATTTGAAGTGAATCTGATAGACTGGTTTGGAGAGGCACTACCCGGCCCTGTATCTCTTCCTCCTCCGCTGGTTCCAGCCAGCCCATGTGACTGTGTGCTCCCACCCTCCCTCTTCCGCCGCCTCTCATACAAGTCAGCTCCTTCACTCCTGTTATATTCGCTCCTGCCAGCACCTCGGCTCACCCTCAGTCAGCGCACATGGAAATCGCTGAACGTCCTCGGGGTATCCAGTATCAAGCCCAGCTAAGTTGTGAGGATCCCTTGTCTCTGCCTCCAGACATCAAATCCTGGACTCCACCTTAATCCTCCGACCTTTCTGCTTCACCTGGGCTCTCAGTTCCAACGTCAGCACCGTGGCCCGTCATCCCACCAGCTCCACCGGGTTCCCTCTACCCTCCGGCTTAGCCTTGGTCAGTCATCAACCATCCTCCATCTCGGTATTCCACTCCTCTGGATTTCACCTCATCACTCCATCCCTCTGTCTCCATCAGGCTCTTCCTTCTCCTCGGCTCCACCTTCATCCTCAGTCGCTCCGGCTCCGCAGCGCTCCTCCAGGTCCCCACCTCTGCCTCGGTCCCCTTAGCCTGCAACTCCACATCAGCCCTCCGAATCATCGGTGTCACCCTGGCTCTCTGTCTGCGCGACTCCATCCTGGGCTCCCTCTCCATCAGTGGCACCTCTGTCGGTAGGATCCATGGAGTCATCAGCCCGTCCTCCACCATAGCTCCTCCCTCCTTCGACTCCACCCTGGACTTGGATATTTTGTTTTTTTATGTTCAGGGTTTTCCTTTTTGCTCCCACTTCCTCTTCACGCGCTCCTCCTGAGCCCCCATCCTGTTATCATTTATGGCACAAGTTTGCGCCTTGCCGAGGGGGGGAGAAATGTTACATGTTTTGATGTTCTTGTTGTCATTTGCCCATGTGATCTTTGTTTTCTCTCCTGTGACCCTGTTTCAGTTAATTAGCAGTTCATGTCAGGTGTGTCTAGTCTATTATTAGTGATTGTCTCCCCTTTATAAGTTGGTTCCTGTCTTTCAGTTCTTCAGTAATCATCAGTGTATACTGTTTATAGCCTTATTCTCTGTGTTTCTCTTATATTAAAATATGTTAAATTACTACGATGACTCTCTCTGTGTCTTGCTGTTACACCAGCGTGACAACTAGCATTCACATTAGCCTCTTTAACTAATATCTTGTTTAAGCCTCATGTTCTGTTTAGGTTCTCACAGCCTCTATTGACCTTATAAAATGTAAAAAAAAATGTATAAATAAACAAACATTGAAATATCAGGTTTATACTGCAGGTCTTCTAATAATCTTATGAACACCCAAAAATTAATCATTCAAGATTTTTTTTTTTTTTTTTTTTTTCAATAATTTTCCCCCCATAAACTTTATGCCAAAACTGTTTGTTTACCAAAATTCATCAAAATATATTCGGCTGAGAATACAGATGACTCATGATGGTTAGTAAATGATGCCAGAGTACTTTATTAAATTCATTACATTATGTTCGGAGTCTTCAAGGCCACAGATATGTTTTACTGGTGTATATTGGACCTCAACAAACTTAACAACTATACTGGACAACAATCATATTTCCCAAAAGTTATATGCACATTATTGGGGTCTCTGGGTGCCCAAATATAAAGGCGATATACAGTCAGTATCAATAGACCCTGAGGGATAATAAATGTTTATTTTTATTTTCTGTAGTGTGTTGCCAGGTATTTGATTACCCTGCACAAACAAGTCACTGCAGATCTATTAAGATTGATTATAATATTAAATAAATAATTTCTTCTCTAAATCCTGTTTTTATAATGTCAGCTGCTGTCAGTGTGTCAAATAATAAATCACACATAAAGGTTACATAACCATTAATAACTATGTCATCACACTGCACTTGATTCAGCGTGACACAGTCAAATACATCAGACTTAAAATAATGAGCTACACCAGACAGCTCTTTATATTTTCAAATAATGGGATTGCACAAGCCTTGAAGGCAAATAGAAAGATCCTGTCAGCTCAAAGTCAGCTGAGGATTATATTCAATCTATTGCAAAGTATTAAAAAATATAATCACTGAATGAAAATATTACTGCTGCTCAAGAAGCCATCTTATTAGTGCTTAAAATTGACTTTTTTCCTGTTGTAATATTACATACAGTGGGACGAAACTACTACTGCTGGCAGGGTGTGTTTGTGTGTGTTTTAGCGTGGTTCATGTAGTTTTAATCTGCTTGGCCTTGATGTGTACGATTTTTTATTCAGAATGAAGCAAAAAGACTATCGCCTAAGGAGAGAACAATGGAAAACCTTACAGTTCATGTACAATTCAGAAAGGCATTATGATTGTATGACTCAGTAAGTGCATCACTGGCCCAGATGTTGAGTACAAGCAAAAGCATTTTCAGATGTGCTTTCAGGAGAAAAAAAAAAAAAAAAAAGCATACAGCAAAGACTTATGACTAAAATCACAAATTAATATGCAATTTGTAAAACATTTAGGATGGCAAACATGATCACATGTAATGACTAGAAGCTGACTTCCTCTTTTAGAGTCTTTTAGCAGCTTCATAGAAAATATGTCAAAAACAGCACACTTCACACTTGGGTAAAAGCTCAAGATCATAGCAAGAGAGAAAAAAAAGATAAAACGATAAAAGATAAAAACTAGGATGGTTAAATATGTCACCTTCCCCCTCATAACTTTCTCTCTTAGGGATTGAATAGTGAATGAGAAACAGAAAGGGACAGAGTGACAGACATAGTCAATAATATAATTTTGCCTCATAATACTGATCATCAAAAATGTATCAATTATTATTATTATTATTATTATTATATTATTTATTGTTATTATCTGCCACATTTTTAATTAAGCATAGAAGCTTATTCAGAACTATACATATCTAAAATATAATTAAAAAATATATTACTTTTTATTATGATAAAACATATAATGTTTTAAAAATGTAGGTATAATAAAATTAGCATTAACACATATAATATGAATAATAGCTAAACCTTCAGATTTAAATCACTGAATTAATAACATGAACTTACAAACCAGTAAAAAATCATGTCACTATGCTGTACTGTCATTTACTGTCATTTAAGATAAAGGTTTGGAAGATCTGCTCAGACTGTATGCTGAATTTTTTCTGTTCCATCAGAGAGAGAGAGAGAGAGAGAGAGAGAGAGAGAGAGAATGAATTCCTGCTGGGGCTGCTGGGGACAGCAGGCTGGCAGACGCAGCACGTTGTACTGTGTTCTCTTTCATGGTTTTTAATTAACAGCCTGGGAATTTCCAAATTCCGGGGGAAAAGAACTTGAATAAATGAACAGTTCTGTGAGACAGCTGTTCTGCTGCGCCACAAAGTGAGAGAAACAGGGAGGTGAAAAACTCCATAAATATGCCATGCACATCAATCAGCATATATTTATTTTAACATGGGAAAAAGCACAACAGTCATGTCAATAAAATTGAGCTCGGTTTTATTTAATATTCAATGGATGACGTCCACTCTATCAACTTAGCTTCAAAACTGCATGTGGCTTTGAGAGTCTTTGCCATAGTTAAAGGTACGGTATCGACAATGTCTATAACAGTTTATCCTTAGGAGTCAATGTTGCTAAACACAGCAAGGCATAAAATTTCACAACATTATATGTGCTGATCACACTCGAAGCAAGGATCTCCACGTCAAATAAAATACAGAATTTTGAGACACTGTGGAGTACAGTTTTGTGTAAAAGGGAACGACTTCCATTCCATTTTTCTCCATTTAATATTCTAATAAGTCTAATATCTAATATTCAACAATATATAATACAAACATATGTAATACAATGTAGCCTAATAAAGCTTTGATTATGGCGACTGGAATTTAAAAATGCAGTTTAAAGGTTTGAATTAAGTATATTTCATTTTATTTCTGCGAATTAATAATTATTAATATAGTCTAATGGCTAGTGCAGCCATTTTTCGTTGAGGAATTCATCTTTCACGCATTTTTATTTGCAAATGAAAACACAACAAGCTTATTTATCATCAGGCACGGGTATATACAGCCTACAATCATAGCAATAACAATACAAAATGTTAATTAGGTATACACCTATTGTAACGGATCACGTGAGTCGTTTGGATCCATTTGCAATGTTTTATTTAGAATGGTCAGACAGGCGAGGGTCAAATATGCAGGCAGACAGATATAACAAGGGATAGGCGATACTCAGAGTCGGGGACAGGCAAAAGATCAGGGCAGGCGGCAAAATGGCGGAAACACAAAGACAGGCAGAAAATCAAACACGGGTAATCAATCGGAAAATAGACAGGGAAAACGCTCGGTAATGATAGCCGGGGCAAATCAAGACTTCGCGACTATTTCATGCAAAAGTCAGGGTTTAAATAGTCCAGAAAATCAGCAAACGGCGCGAAAACGCCGAGGTACGTGAGCCAAAGGAGTCCGGGTAGGAACATTAATATTCCGGCGAAGGTTCCCGCTGCCGCTGTCCAGAGAGGGCCACAGAGGAGCGGTTTGTAACAACAAAACAGCGTAAAAACTGAATGGAAACTAGGCTAATGTTGTGATAAGTAGGCTATGCTAACTTTGTAACTCTTTGTAAGCTTTGTGCTTAATGACATTTTCCCCTTACATTATTTTTACTTTTATACCTTTAAGTAGTTTTGATACCAGTACTTTTACTCTTTTAAAAACTGGAGATGACACTTTAACTTCTACAGAAGTCCTTTTAAACCCTACTTCTACTTGAGTAAGGAATGTGAATACTTTTGACACCAGAGTTGTTTTGTAACAACTGTCAAAAGTAATACAGGTAGTAAACACACACACACACATATATTAAATGGCAGTGCAGTGTGCAGTTTGCCAAGATTTTAATAGGTGGTTATAATAAATCAGGTGGTGTGCTAAAGATGTAAGCTAGTATTTGTGAGTGCAGATGCTAAGTAAATTAATATTTATGGGATGAACTAATATTTCATGCATAGGTTATGTTACAGAATTTATTCATACACAAAAAAAAAGCTCTGTCTATAGGCTCGGCCTCCTTACTGTTTGTGTCAAACCATTTGTTAATATGGTTGTCTGATGAAGAAAAATATATCAAATGTAGTAGAAATAACAAGAGTCCTCCACCTCTACAAGTTTGTTATGTTTTAATGTTTGGCTAACCAATCAGCGGAGAGGGGCGTTTCACTCCGCCCACATGTAGAGATCGAATATTCAAGTGGTGTACTGGTTTTCTGTCCCTGAATGAAAAAACGAAAAAAGAAATTCTTGTTTTTTCGTTTTGTTGGAACAAATGAAAAACAAAAAATAATCAGTTTGTTTGGTTTATATTTTTTAGTTTGAAAACTGATATGAAATGGGCGGAAGATACCCTGATTAATCTATATCTATCTGGTCCGTGTACTTTTTCGTTCATTCATTATTCTAATTTGGAATGAAAGATGAAATTTAAAAAAGGGTAAATTTAAAACAGTTCAAGCATATCACACTGTTAGTTTAAATGTTTAAGCTACATAAATGTGAGCTGTTAGATGGACATCAACAGAAGCTGAAGCGTGCTCCTCAGTACACAGAGGCGCCAATGTCATCAATTGCATATTTTTTTAATTACTATTTTAAAACAGAATTAATTAGGCTAATTTAACAAATTAATTGTTATAGTTTAAACCCATCTCTATTTGGCACAATATTTATTGACTGTGGCATGAAAACACTGAAGAATTCATAATTAATGACATGGCTGGTTCGGTTGGCAGAAATAAAGGACACACAGACCAGACTAATTTCGGGTCCTGCTGAAATGTTTGCGGGCAGATCTATCACATTCTGAACGCTCATGGTACGCACACGCTTCTGAAATTATAGAAACAATGATACTTCTTTTAAAGATGAGGTCGCTTGCTGTCGTCTCCTTTCGTACAGCAAAAAAATAACCGTAAATGAATACTAGTCAGCTGATCCGGAATCAGGCGTCTTGTTGGAGCATCATTGCTTATCTACCCGCAATTGCAAACATTTAAAAAATTTTTTTTAAATGTTATCATTAGCTCTATTTATTTGTATTTATTTATTTTTGAGAGGGTTCGTGATAGATCAAAGTTAGTGATTATCACTTTCTATATATAATTAATTCACTGTTTGAATAACCATGGAAAGGAAACTTAGAAATTGATCATTTATGTTTTTATTTTCTTAATTAAATTGTAATCTTGTTCAAAACAAATTCTGTTCCATTAAACATGTTTTATTAGCCTACATGACACCGTTTGGTTCCAGCCTAAAAAGACGGGTATACAATGTTTAATACATTTGGCTGTTTTTAGCCGTACCCTGAAGTTGGATCACGCTCCGCCTATGCATCAAAACTTTACAGTCACTGTTGTGCGGTTATGCTTAAACCTCAAAAACTTCCTACTAGCGGCCCAAGCTCCCTAACAGTTTTATGGGGGAAAAATAAATGAAAAAATGTATTTATATTCAATATAAATTGTCTAAAAATGTCTTTAACCCAGTGGGAGAAAATTCGGTGAAAAAATACAATCTTGCGTCCATTTTTATAGTGTCATTTTTTTTGTGTGTCAGTAATTACCCAGATAATACTCAGAGTTTGAATAGATTAAAATATTGATATAAAATATATATGCTAACTGAAAAGCATATCTGTCACTCTCGGGACAAAGCAGGCACAGGCGCAATCATTAATCATATTTATCATTAACCATATTTATCAATAAACATTAATCATATTTAAGGGAGGCGGCGAGTCCTGACCGCATCACATTACTGGCTGTTTTTTAGGGAATGTTTCCATTTATTCATATGTATTTGCACAGACACGGAAACGCAATTTTTTGGCAAGGGGATTTCAAGCCTGGGTGCGTATTTATATGTGTAAAATAAATATTTATGTGAAACGCGTTTAGGCTGCACAGAAAGCTGACAAATTGACATATACTGATGTGGCAGCAGAAGACTGGATTTAGCTGAATGAACTGATGATGACTCCATGGGCTCAGATTTGGTTGACCAGTCGGTGGTAAGGGGCGTGTCATGACCGCCCACAAACAAGTCGTTTATACTTTTTCTACCCATGGACCAAAAAACGAAAATCAGCTTAAATCTTGTTATTTCAATTTATTTAACAATTTAAAAAACTAAAAATTGGCCGCTCCCTTTCGACATTACACTTGTACTCGTCTGCTAAGACGCATGGGGAAAACTGATTTTTATCTGTTTTACTTTGAGAGAAAAAAGGCGCAGTCTATAGGAAACAGCTACTTCCTTCAGTTTGCCAAAAAAACGAAACCCTTCAGCAAAATCCTTCATACTTCAGTCGCGAGCCCCGCCGCTCAGGTGCTGCGAGCCGAAGTCAATATGCTGCTGTAAAAAGTGGCGATTCAGATTGTTCCCCCCTCAGACAGAGAAAAGGGCGTTACAGCTGTTTTTTTCTAGTCCCAAAGCGAGATGTCGGGCCAAGGCCATTCTAGACTTAGGAATTCTCAATCGCGCTCTTCTTAAACAGTGCATCAAAATGTTAACTCTCAGGAAAATCCTATCGCAAACCCAGCCAGGAGACTGGCTGTTTTCGCTGGACCTGAAAGATGCTTACTTTCACATTCAGATATCTCCCCATCACAGGTCATTCTTAAAAACTGGCTGCAAAAAGGGATCCCTCTCTATGTGATGAACAGGAGAAGAGTCCTCCTCACAGACGCCTCCAAGACAGGTCGGGCGCGCTGTATGAGGGCTCACCGGCCTCTGGCCTGTGGTCAAAGGAGGACAGCAAATTACACATAAGCTGTCTGGAAATGATGGCAGTGTGTCATGCGTGTCGCTTCTTCCTTCCACTTCTGAGGGACAGTCACGTTCTGGTTTGCTCGGACAGTATGACAGTGGTGTCGTACGTAAATCACCAAGGGGGCCTTTCGTCAAAACCCCGCTACAAAATGGCAGCAGCCAACTTTCGCTCTATAAAAGCATCTCACATACCGGGCCTTCTCAACCAGGGCACAGACATGCTGTCCAGAGGAAAGGTCAGCCCATCAGAATGGACGCTCCACCCCCAAATAATCCAGACGATCTGGCTCTTATTCGGAAGAGCAGAAATAGACCTTTTCACCTCGGACGAAAGCACTCGCTGCCCAGCATATTTCACCATGGAAATGGATGCCCTCGCCCAATCTTGGCTGAGGCTTCCTCTGTATGCTTTCCCTCCGTCCCCCCTGATAACTCAGGTCATCAGCAGGGTCAAGGAGGAGGGCCACAAGCTCCTCCTGGTAGCCCCTCTGTGGCCGAACCAGCTGTGGATAGCGAGCCTTTCTGCAATGCTGACAGCAGCCCCGTGGCCAATTCCCCTGAGAAAAGAACTGCTATCTCAGGCGAAGGGCACAGTCTGGCACAGTCTGTGGGCTCTCCATGTGTGACCACTCGACGGGAGCCTGCTCGCCTCCCAGAGAGTGTGTTGAACACTCTTTCTCAAGCTAGAGCTCCGTCCATGAGGCGTCTCTATGCTTTGAAATGGGCTGTGTTTTCTAGATGGTATGCAGAGCGCCGTGAAAACCCCCCCCTAAGTGTGACATATAGCTGATACTGTCATTCTTGCAGCACCTGCTGGATATGGGCCGAGCCCTTTCCACCCTCAGGGCTTACGTGGTGGCTATATCAGCCCACCACAACCTGATAGCAGGACAAACTGTGGCGAAAGATGCTTTGTTCATCCCATTTTTGAAAGGCGCGAGGCGGTTGAAGCCCCCCCCCCCATCCTCACACTGTCCCGACTTGGGACCTGACCATGGTGCTGAATGCCCTCAAAAGCCCTACCTTTGAGCCCGTTCAGACGGCAACAGTGAAAGCGCTGACGCTTAAGACTGCTCTGCTTTTAGCCCTGGCATCTGTTAAGCAAGTAGGAGACCTGCAAGCACTGTCTGTCAGCCCTGCATGCCTTGAGTTTGGGCGAAATGACTTAAGTCGTCCTGAAACCGAGACACAGCTGTGTACCTAAAGTACTCTCTAACCTGGTGGTTAGAGCTCAGGTGGTTTTTCTAGCGGCTTTGCCGCCTTCAGAGACTTCAGGTTTCCCCTAGGTCCGCTCTCAGGCTTCCAGATTCCAGACTTTATAGCATGGCAGGATTGTACTGTCTTCCCCATCCGTCTTAACAGACGCAGTACGAGTGAAATGTCGAAAGGGAACATATAGGTTACTCACGTAACCACTGTTCCCTGAGACATGGAACGAGTACTGCATTCCGGGCCGTGCTATGAGAGGCCGTCGCTTCAGTCGAATTAACATGAAGATGGCTGGTGGTCCCTCGCATTAAATAGACACCATGGCGCCACCTGCTGCCATTGGCGACATCACGCCATGAGGTGTGGTCGACGGCATTGGCCCGCTGTTCACGGGGCCTTGCCCATTGGTTAAAAATAGTCCCCAATACAGTGGCCAATGACCGTGCAGTTTTAATAAATAATAAAACAGCTTTTTAGAATAGGCTTCAGTTAGGGGGAAAAAGGTTTTCCCATGCGTCTTAGCAGACGCAGTACTCATTCCATGTCTCAGGGAACAGTGGTTACGGAAGTAACCTATACGTTTTCTCGTTTCTGAATATTTCATTTAAAATTTAAAAACAAATGGACGCAACGTACACGGACCGGTTCATGGTGATCGGATAGGATCAGTCAAATGAAATACAATAAATGTACAAATAAATATTACTAATTAAAAAACAATCGGAAATGCGTCCAATTTTCTAATACTATTATTTAATGACAAGGAAAACAATATACAGCCATTTCTGCTTTTTTTCTTTTAAACAAGAAACCAAGCTGCACCCTTTTTTAAATTTCATCTTTCATTCCAAAATAGAATAATGAATGAAC
>JAUYWG010000061.1:6455217-6471819 GCA_034779775.1 Enteromius afrohamiltoni | reverse complement strand
AATGTTTATCAGTACATTACAGAAAATAATGAACTTTATCACAATATGCTAATTTTTTGAAAAGGACCTGTACAGTATACTTCAGGGCTTTAGGTCCCAAGTTATCTTGCTTCATGCTTCACATTGGTCATACCCTGGGTGATTTATCTTAGGCAGTCAGGTTTTAAGATTTCACACTGCATTTATAAAACAAAGTGTTGCTGTTTTTGTTGTTTTTTACTCAGCAAAGAAAAATTCATCTAAACTGACAGCAAATACATTTAAAATGTAACCAGAGATATCTATTTTAAATTAATGCTGTTGTTTTGAACTTTTTATTTATTATGGAAACCTAAAAAAGTATCATGTATGATATAATGGATAATTAAAATGTGTTATGGTTTTCAGTGATACAGTTTTTTAAATTGGGATGTATTAAAGATGAAAAAATAAACTTTCCATTGATGTGATAGGGAAATATTTGGCTGAGATACAACTATTTGAAAATCTGGAATCTGAGGGTGCAAAAATGCCCTTTAAAGTTAAAGTCTAAATTAAGTTCTTAGCGATGCACATTACTAATCCAAAAATAAGTTTTCATATATTTACAGTTGAAAATTCACAAAATATCTTCACGGAACACAATCTTTACTTAATATCCTAACAATTTTTGGCATAAAAGATATTTTAAATAGATAATTTTGACTCATAATTGTTGGCTATTGCTACAAATAAACCTGTACTTAAAACAGTTTTTTTTTGTCCAGGATCCTATAAAATAATTAAAATAAATATATAAATAAAGATTGTGGAATTTTCCAGTTCATATTATAAGACACAATATATGAACCTTGTCTGAGTTAATAGTAACCAACAGAATTGTAATCTTCCAAGTTTCTCACAATGGAAATGCACAGAAACAGCCTATACAATACAAACAATATACAGGTACAATATATCTATATATGCAATATATTTCTTTGTGTTCAGCAAAAGAAAGAAATGCAAAATGTTTGGAACAACATGAGGGAAAAGTGACTTCAGGAATAACCCAGAGTGAAATGTCAGTTACACACACACACACAGATCCAGTATCAGCCCACAGCAGCAGTCTTGTGCAGAATGTGTTCTCAGTGGTAATTCCTTGCTCGGCCGTGTCCTCCGGTCCTGGATCATGCCCAGTTTGGAAAGGCACCTGCCCAAACCTCACTAAAGGGCAGTGAGACTCACAGAGCGCCTGTAGGCTATTTAACCTCTACTGTACTGACCCGCTTCTGCTACACACACCAGCTGTTTCCTTAGGATCACACACTCTGACAGGAGTCTGGTGGATTCTTTAATTACAGTTTTACTAAAAAAAATACAAATTACAGCATATTCTCTCACTGGACTTGTTTCTGTCATTCGAAATGTCGTTATCATAGACCCTAATGAAATCATTATTTTTTAAATTGGAAGTTTGAAATGAGAGCAACATGCTTTACTCCTTGCTAGTCTGTGGCTAATTACTATATATGGGAGGAGCGTTCTAGTTTCACAGAGCATTTGATTGGACAACATTTCTGTCATTTAGGATGAATATTTCTATGTTACTTCTTTAAAAAAAAAATTAATTAATATTTTATAAGTTTATACATATACACAGACATATACATACATACACACATACTGTATACAGGGATTAAACAGAGTATCTTGTGACGAATAGTTGCTTTGGGTGTCTGCTAAATTAATACACTGCTATAAAAAATTTCGGGGTCAGTTTTTATTGTTTTGCTTCGAAGTGCACTCAACTGACCAAAGGAACTATCCTGAAATCCTCAAAGAAAAAGAAAAAAAAGGTTTCATGCATAAGAAGTCAAAACAGCATATTGGAATGATTTCTCAAGAAATTGCCACTTATATGACACTGAAGACTACATTTATATTACATTTATATTATATTTCCTGTTTTTAAATCAAATAAACAAGACTGGTGAGCATAATCCTTTTAAAAAACGTTATTTTTTAAATTCTTATTGATGCCAATCTTTCGAACTGTAGTGTACATGTAAATCTATAGTTTTTATTTTAATTGCAGTGTTTCATTAAATACTGCTTAAAACACCATTTGCAGGGGATAAAAATCAACATGTAGGAAGTGAAGCTACACACTGTACATTTGTAAACCCTGGCTAATGATCTCATTTACATATTTATGAGATCAATAACATTGATTGGACAAATACAGCTTATAACATGCACATGACCTGTTTAAATAACAGCTTCTTCATCTGTTAAAATGACAATATCAATTTAAATGTTTCACCCAAACCTTTTATTTAGAATTCTTTTAATTTGGAAAAGTACATACAGACTTTTTAAATTGTAATATACACTTATATCAGAATATCAGAATTATACACTTAAGCAAATGCAAGCTTTTCTAAAGATACACTGAGTAACAAATAAGTCAAAGAGCTCTTATAAACACAATAGAGCAGATATTAGAAGGTCTATGGCAAGAAGATGCTAAAAGTTTCTAGAGACACAGCTGGCATTCTTATAAATAAGTGTAAAATGTGTTGTACCAGAAAATCTTTGAGAACATTGAAGAAAAAGCACAGTATAATCAAGGGGAATATAATGTTCGATCATAGCAACTGATAAAAATCCTGATTTACTGCCAAAGACTTGCAAGATGACCCGATGAAACGAGGAGGAGAGGACATTTCAATGCAGAATATAAGAACACCAAACAAGCATGGCTTTTATGTCAGGACACCTTTCTGAAAGCTGATGTGAATATGCTCATATTAATTTGGATAGACGTTTGCTACTCTGGAACACTGACCGAATTTAAACAACTGAAATTAACATGGATCAGCGATATGTCTTGTGCAAGAAAGACATGGTTTGCAAGCAGAAGAACACCATCTCCATGGTCAAACATGGAGGTAGACCAGTCTTATTATGGGGGTGCACAGCTGTTGAAGAGAAACAGCATGGAACAACACGGACATCATGGATTATTTGAAGTATTAGGCCATTTTGGCAAAGACTGTGATGAATTTGGATCACAGACTGAAGCTCATGATCAATGGACTTTCTAGCAGGATAATCATTCCAAAGTACATAACCAAATCTACTTATGTCTTTTTCAGGGATAGAAATGTACGTGGAATGTACCAATATTCCAAAAGAAGGCTCTTAAAAGCTTAGAGGGTTTTTAAAGTTTATAAAGAATAAACACTTCTCCAACAACATTGACTGTTGGGGATTGAATAATTTTGTAAAAAGCCCATTTGATTTTGATTTTAGAACCCCATTACTCAACTCAACTTAATTTACCCAAATGTGCATTATTAAACTTTGCATAACAGATTACTGATACCTTGGTTAAATTTTTATAACCAAGCAGCAAAATGTCTTGCAGGTCAAGTAGGCTGAATAATTGTGATTGCATGTGTTTGTAAATTAATAAATCCCATATAGAGACTTAAAATCAACACAGAGACTGGTCCAGATATTTTTGGCACTAACCAATAATGAAAGTGACAACCTGTCTGTGGAGTCATTGCTGCAAAAACACACAAACCCTCTCTCTCAGATTAGTCCAGAGGTGTATATGTGTATGTGTTTTAGAAAGACTGAATGTGTGTATCCGCACTGTAATGCAGAGAGAGCATTCATCTCTTAGACCATTACACACAGTGACTAAAGTGACATTCCCCTGGGAAAGTTAACTGCACCCTGTGCAAAAACACACAAACGTGCTACACACACACACACACTCAAGCATGTTGAAAAACGCGTTGTGTTTGCTTCAGTCTCAGTCAGAGTAGTTTGTCTCTCTCACACCAAGATGCTGTGGCTTTTAAGCTTTTAGCATGTCTCAACTCCACACTCGCCTTCAGAGACACCTGTTTAAAAGACATGCACACACACATGCAACCATGTACACATAAACACACAATCTGAGCTTGCATTCACATACAACAAGCTAAAATACAAGCATGTCACTAGTCATATGGAGAGAAAAAGGGACACTCCATTTCTTTATGCACACATATATAATTTGAAATTCAAGTACACACTTTGTCAGATTGTAGAAACGTTATTTCTATTTTAATATGCTGACCAGTCCAAAATTTGAAACTGCTGTTACTTACCATTATCTCAGAATATGTTTGTTTTTTTTCCAGAGAAAAAAAGAGAATATGTGAGAAGAGAAGGAGAATATGTGTGTTTAAGCACAGCTTTGTGGCAAATATAAAAAAAGGTAAAATATTGATGAAAAATTCAAATAATATCCAACGAATATCCAAAGAAATGCTTGCAACTACATGAAAAAAGCCTGAATTGCATTATAAACTCGCAATTGTGAGTGAAAAAGGCATAATTTTGTGTTATAAATTGATAAATTGTGATATAAAGTCGAATTCTAGCTTTTTTCCTCAATAACAATAACAATAGTATACAAAGTGAAAAATAATAACAAAGTGCGAAATGTGCTACTATATATCTTACAATTGTGATAGTTATAACATCTCTTACAATTCTGACTTTATAAATCCCAATTGCGAGTTTGCATCACGCAGTTCTCAGAAAAAAGTCAGAATTGTGAGAAAAGTCGCAATAACCTTTTTTAATTTTATTCAATGGCGGAAACAGGCTTCCACAGAAAACAGCAAAAAGCCATCACATAAAAGTACACTGACAGTCTCATGTGTGAAAATAAAGAGTACACGTAACTATAATACTATAGCAACAGTCAATGTTAGAGTTGCCACAAGTTGAAAATGTGCTTTGCATCCTTCTTATACGCAATTTGTTGTCCATTATAATCAGATTTTCGTGTATATGCTAAAATATGACACAAACTGTCCAATTTCTACTTCATTAAATATGACATTGTCCAATATTGTACAAGACAATTGGCAAAACTGTCACCTAATCATATGCCACAGTTAATTTCTCTCAAACTATAACATTTGAATGTTAACCGTACTGCAGTGCTTTTCAATAATCTCTTTTCCACAGAGCACAAAGAACAAATACCTAGAGCCGTGAGCAAAACTTTGATGAACTTTATTATTATGGAAATGCACAGTGTGAAAAAAGCCATGCACAGAATATATACAAATATCTGAGCTGCTGATTTGGTTACTCATTTAGCCGAGCCTTTTATTCAATGTGACTAACAGGACACTAATTACATAGACAGTCACCCCAGAGCAAACCAGGATTGAACGCCTCGCTCAAGGGCACAACCGCGACAACAATCCTTTGGTAACACTCCAAATCATGAGTCACTCCCACCTGGGATCAAACCTAGGATATTTGCATTTCTAGCCCAGAGCTTTAACCACTAGTCTACCACTATTTAAGACACTGGAGGATTGAGAGCATTTAAGCACTCACAGAAGAATAAAATCAGGGAAATAAACTTGTGTACACCTTTAATGGCACTCGGTGTTGTAATTTAAGACGAGTGATTACAGAGCCTAGGAACAGAGGAGGCATGCTGTGTAATAATAAGAGTAAGAATAGATATTGGCATTAATACCCCTTCTATCTCTCTCTTTCTCTGTCACTCCTTCTCTCACTTTATGTTATATGGTATTATTAGATGTTACTCTAGGTATGAGTCATGCTACAGACGGAGAGACAAATGTCTGTCGTTATTTAAAACACGACATCAGAAGAAAGCAGCGCAGCATGGCTTACCGTTTTTACATCCTACCTCATTCACTACAGACAGATTCAATGAAAATCAGCACAGATGAGAGTGTTTGCCATCTTGACGCTATAGTTATTGTTCATCACTTCCAAATTTTCTTCTCATGGTTCATCAAGCTATAATCTTAGTAATCTCTCACACCTCTCACTTTATGCTGTATGGTATTATTAGATGTCACTCTAGGTACGAGTTATGCTACAGACGGATAGACAGAACAGACAAATGAGCAATAGATAGAAAGGCAGTAAAAACCATAGAATTAAAGACAAGAAACAAATTAGTAAAAAATAAATGAATAAAAATGTATGACAAAGAACAAAGTGCTTGGTATTTTAAATGAACAACAAATCCAATAAAAATGAAAGTGAACTAATTGTCTTTATATTTCATCCTTTACAAAAAAAAGACATATTGAGGAACTGTACAACAAAAACAGTGAGAAGCCTGCAGATAAAATAATGAATGAACACGCAAATGATCAAACAAATAGATAGACACAGATAGGCAGATAGATAGACAGGTATAGATAGATAGAGGTTGATCGGAAAATTGTCCACTGAGAACAGTGTAAGGCAGCATGTTATCACCAACTCTTTCATAACAGACTCAAATACCTTTACACACACTGAGAGACACAGATAGTAGCTCACGCAGTGTCTGTTTTCCCAAGAGCACTAGTGTGGAGATTGCCTTTTTAAGGTAGAAATCAATAATTTTCTTTTCTTTATCTCCTCCTGCTGCCCCCTTAGTTCCCTTTTATTGTCTCCATTCATATTTCTCTTTCTTTTGCTCCTTGTCTCTCTTAGTTGTCAGTCATACCTATATAAGCAACTCAATTAAAATGTATATAGTACAGGTGGTTTTTGCAATACGAATTTCTCCCTGGTATAACACTTTATAATCACCAGTGAAAAAAGAGAGAAGGTTAACTCTCCAGCGTACTTTTTCTGATCACTGAAAGCCCAGACACACCAAAGCAAAGTCAAAAAACGACAAAAATACAGTGGAGATAAAATGCAGACTTAGAGAAAAAGAACAACTTTTTTTTCACTTGTGTGAGAAGAAATTGCTTTCTATACCAGCAGGTGATAGTAGTCTGTATTTGTTATTTAAATCGGGTAACCAGAAGAAAGCAGTGCAGTGTGGCTTACCATTTTTACATCCTGCCTCGTTCACTAGAGACAGATTCAAGGAAAATCTTCACAGACGGGTGTTTGCCATCTTGTCGTCATAGTTAGCACTCATCACATCCAAATTTTCTTCTCATGGTTCATTAATCGTTCAATCCTAGTAATTTCTTACACCAGGAGCCTCCATAGTCAATTCAACATGATCAGTCAGCCAAAAAGCCATAGTTGAGGGTCCAACTAATGCCAACAATTCAAAACACATCACAAAAATACAGACAGACATATGCTCATCAATGGATCGAGATTGACCAACGATGAGCTTGATGAGTTTCAGAAATGTTGGGTCTAAGTTCTGCAGCATAACAACAGAAGTAAAACTGACAATGTTCAGAAAAAGAACCAAAATGTTGATACTAGTTGCTCAATGCAACATAAACAGCCCATTAATTCACATTTCCTTCACTTTGCGACTGTACTATGGAATTTATCTCAGGTTTGCTGTTAAAAATGAGCAGCCAACAAATTCCCTCAACTTATTTTTTGTCTTCCAGGAAAAACATTGGTAATATTACTCCAAATGCTTGCTTGGTTTGTCTGGTACCATTTTATTTTTTGCATTAGTGAGCATGTCATAAAGAAGTCCACTGTGAGCCTTAAGACCTAAAACAGGGGCGTCCAATCCAGTTCCTCAAGGGCCAACGTCCTGCAGATTGTAGCTCCAATCAACCTCAACACACTTGCTTAGAAGTTTCAACTATTGCTACTTCCCTTCTACAGTACAGTAGGTGTAAAAAGTACATATAGAAAAGCTGAATTCACAGTATTCATACAACAGGTGAAAAGCAGCATATGATCTAAACTTTCACAGAGAATTCACAAAAAGGATATAAAACTTTGCAAGTCAATGAGGCCACGGGGGCGAGTTTTGTGAATGACAGGTATATATAGGTAAACCTTGGTAAATCTGAGCAAAGGTGGCTGTGAAAATAAATCTGAATTGTTTATCCTTTCAATCTTTAATAAAAAAAAAAAATCACAAAATTCGAACTTTTAAGTAAAACTATTGAAAATGGGGAGAAAAACTCATGATGAAATAAATGTTTTTCTCCAACACATGTCAGCCACAATTATTGGCACCCAATTATTGCAATGTCTTTTTCCCAACAGCTCTGAGTTTTCTCCTGTAATGCCTGAAGAGTTTGGAGAACACTTGATAAGAGAAAAGAGACCACTCCATGCAGAATCTCTCCAGATGCTCCTTCAAAATACCAGCTCCATGATGGTGCTTCTCCTCTTTAGTTCTCCCCACTCAGGGTTCAAGTCAGAGGACTGGGACAGTCATGGCAAAAGCTTTGTTTTGTGCTCAGTGACTAATTCTTGTGTTTATTTTGGTGTTTGTGTCTGGATTATTGTCCCAGTGGAAGACCCAACCATGGCCCATTATAAGATTTTTGACAGAGTCCGTCAGTTTTAGATTTGTTATCTGTTGGTATTTGATAGAATACATGATGCCACGTTGCCAGAATGTCCAGGACCTACGGCAGAAATATCATCCCACAACATCAAAAATACAGCAGTATATTTAATTGTACACATGTAGTACGTTTTATCCCTGTGTTCACCAAACCGTCTTGAGTGTTTGCTACTAAAATGTTCATTTTTTAGTTTCATATGATCATAGAAGCCAGTCCCATTTGTAGTTCCAGTCCTGTCTGACAACTGAACATGCTGGAGCTTAGGTTTTCTGACCCTAAGACTCTACTATTTTCTGCAATTATCCAGTAGTGATCCTGGAAGAGTATTTAGCCACTCAAACTCTACTCGCCAAGATACTCTCGCCATGTATTAGAAGGATAGAGACACAGGTCCTTTTCCAGGCAGCTTCGTAACATTTTATGTTGATTGGAAATTCTTAAATATTTCCCTGATGGTGGAAACAGTCATTTTCACTGCTTAAGCTCTTTTCCTTAAGCCACATTACTAATTGGTGAAGCTCAATTATCTTTTGCTGCAGATCATAAATATATTATTTGTTTTTTTTTCTCATTGTGTTGATGATTAAGGGAATTTGGGCTTTGTTTTCCCTTCTATATATATTTCTGTGAAACAAGAAACCATGGCTGGATAATTTCATGTCCATAATCACCCTGGAGTGCTCAAAATTGTAAAAATGAATAGGAATATTCTTCAGAGATATTTTACTCATAAACAATTCTAGGGGTGCCAATAATTGTGGTCAAAAAGTATTGGAGAAAAACACTTTCATCACAAGAATTTCTCCCTATTTTCAATTGTTTTACTTCAATGATAGTTTAGAATTGTGTGAATTTTTAATGAATGATTTATTTTCACAGCCACTTTTGCTCAGATTTACCAAGGGTGCCACTAGTGGAGGGCACTGTATAAAATCTGGATTACATTAATACTACATACATTCATTCTAGATTTAGGGGTCATGAAATGCATTCCTTGATAAATGTACCATCTAAGTATTTGATTTCAGATACAGTGGCTGAAAGTACTTAGCTTAAGGCTTTAAGGTAAATCGAGGTAGAAAAGCTCAGGAGGAACCAAATCTCTAAAAACAAACAGATACATCTACGATGCTCTGTTACAGAAAAGGACACACTACAGACTACAAAAATCACTGTGCAAATGATTAAACACGGCATCAATCTATTATTCGATGACTAAATTAAAAAACACACAAACAAGATTCAGTGAGGGAAACGACTCTCACTGGATTACGTGACTCAAATTGACTGCCTTTCTGTTACATATAAACAAATATAACAAAAATCCCATTTCATCAGTCTGATGAACAAAAACCCTGCAGTGACTCTCTGCGACTCTCTATTCAATCTCAGTGGCTCTGACCATAGATAGCAGAGCGCACAAAGCCACCAAACTACTGGGTGGTGCAGAGCAGGGCAAGGCAAGGCAGTGCACCTCTTTATTTGGCTTGCCTAAAAATACCTCCAGAGGCCAAGCTGAAAGCTTGAAGGTGTAGGCAGATGGTGTTAGGGATTTAAGGTGTGCTGATAGAAGGAAAGGGTGGGGAATTAATTATATTAGAAGAGTTTTTTGGGGGGCGGGGATGGAAAGAAAATAATACAAGGTAAGAAGGTGTTCAAGTGACAGAAGACACTATGTAATTCCCATTTGACCATTAGCCCCTCCCCCAGTACAGGCCCCACCCCCTGCAGATCAACACAAGCCAGCAGCACTTGAAGGGCTATTTTTTGCCCTGCTTCACTAAATAAGGCCAGGCAGAGTAGGGGAGTGGGTGCAGGGCCAGGGGGGCTCCTCTTTGCCTTGACCCTCGGAGTATAAAAGCTTTGGAGCAGTGGGAGGCTCCTCCGACCAGCCCCTCAGCACACTCCCCGCCTGTCCCGTCTAAACGTTCGGTTTAAAACACATTTGAAGTCAACATTACGACAGTATTTTTTAAGCTAATATTTGTTGTTTTCGGTGACGTGGACACATAACGTTAACGTCATTTCTGCCCTTAATGGCTGCCGTCTCTCGTGTGATAGGACAAGGACGTTTATTGGACAAAGTATGGACAGAACTGTCAGGCAGGATGGAATACACAGTGAGGACAAACGAGAAGAACAGGAAAAAACTGAGACAGCCTCATCTCTTCGCTCTTTACCTCATATCGACTTCCTCCCTGCTCTGTCTTCCTCACTCTTTTTCTGTCTCTCTCTCTGAGCGCCTGTCTCTCATTTAGTCCTGTCAGCATACTGTCCATACTTTCTCCTACTCCTGTTTTTGCCGGTATTGGGGCGTAGCTCTATACGTTGCTCGCTTGCTCTCTCAGGACAGGTGGGGAGGTGTTACCGTAGGTTATGGGACCTTTCTATCTGTCCTGGCCAATTTTGTCCCAAATTTTTTGATAATTCGCTCTTCTTTTTGCGCTGAGAACACTCCGTTATTGACGCCAACGCTCTGCATTTCTTTTCATCCTCATCTCTTTCTCATCTGTCCCCCCCCCCCCCTTTCCCTCACTCTTTCCTCTCATCCTCAAATTCTCAAACGCTGAATCAGCTGCTTGGGAACGGACGTTCCCCCTGCCTCTTGGATCCACAAACAAGCTGCCTCTCCCTGGTGAGTATGTATGTGTGTGTTTGTTTGCGAGTAAATACATATACATGCACGTACTGTAAGTGTGTTTTACCATATTTCAGCCTGTCCGGATCTTTGCTTTTCTGTTGATGTATCAGCTTGTGCGTGAGGATAAAAGGGGAACAATCATAGACAGCATGTGCTGCTATCCGGCTCCTGTCAAAGTAGTTTCAGCAGCAGTGTTAGCATAATGCTAGCAACTCCACACTGCATCACACAGAGAGCTGCGACCTTAGCAAATGCGTTCTTCATTATGACTTCAACTAAAAACGGAGTGTTAAATTTCTTTCTAGGGACTTTTCGAAATAGCGCTTTCACCACTGTTGGCCCCTGATGTTGATATTTAGCCTTGTGGTGGGCCAGGGAGATGCTTACTTTTCTTTTTCTAATTTTACTTTGATGGCTCCAGGACAGGCTTTAGCCCCTGGGCTGTCAGTCATGTTTAAATGCGGAGCGGACAGGAGCTGGGATGGATCAGGTGACATCAGGATGGCAGCAGCTGTTGCTGGTGGTTGGAGCTTTGTGAAGCTCTGGATGTTCAGTTAGACGCAGGAATGGTACACCTGCTTCTGTGTATGTGCGCTGATTGGCGTGCAAGTCTATTTCCTGGTAATGCTACTATCTATGGCTTTGAGCTGCTGGGGCGACGACTTGTATGAGGAGCCGGCCATGACTCTGTGTGTCAGTGTAGGGTCATAGGGGTCGATTTACACAAACCACAGACTGATATCCTATAAGGAAGGGATGGTGAGAGAGGTGGGTGAAAGCAGGAGGAGTGGGTTTGATTTATGATGAGGACTTTTAGTTTAATTACTCAGGAGGACAGTGCTGATGCAGAAAGATGAGCCACAGTTTACTTAGCTATTAGCCGTTAGCGACCGATCACTGCCTCTGGCAATGCGTCGTTAATGCACCCAAACAGAAAATGATTTTCTAAACAAAATTATTTTTTTTTTCTCTCTTGTAACCAAACTGTAATTGTTTAAATGCATTAGCAAAACTCTTGCTACTTATGCTGCCCAATTTTAAAGTCACGGTCTTTCTAACAATCTAAACTGAACTGAACTTAATTAAATTGTACCTGAAGATAAAACAACAAACAAATACTCTAATTGGTTTGCTTAAAAAATTGTAATTGCATTAAATCGTCTAAAACTTTTTTCCCTCCTATTATCAGTTTATAAAACTTAAATTCACTTTAACGCAATGCTATTTTAATCAAATGTATTGATTGAAAAAAAAGTGAATGCTCTACAGTCTATACTAATTCGAATTAAATTTGAAATCAACTAAATCGACAAAAAAGAATGATTTTACTTAAGTGCAAGTCTTTTTTAACATTCTAATTTAAATCAAACTGAACTACACTACAAAGTAAACTCTACATAAATGGTTAAAAACAAACGCTCTTGAATCGCATATAGTACGTATTACAAAATGATTATAGTCTAAGTGCACTGGAAGGCTGTAACTCTATAAGACAGTATTTGTTCTGTTGCTCCTATTAAAGTGCTTTTAAAGGTATACTTTTAATCAGACTAAACTGCACTAAAATGTATGTAACGGATAAGAACAAATTATACCCTAAAATTATACTGTTTTACCCAAATTGAAAGTGCTTCAGCATGACTTTGTTGATTTCTTGTGTTTCTATTCTTAAAAACAAGTTATCTTCAATAGACTTGAACTAAAATGAATTGAATTGAACTAAACAATTTAATGTGAAAATGCATCTCAATCCAATGACAGAACAAACGTACTGTCAGTGCTCAAGCAGCATATTGTGGTCACACTGAGATGACTGTGTGTGAACATTAGACAGACAATGTTGGATTGTGGGACATGTGGAGTGTGATGGGAGAGGCTGCTCTGATCACATGCATAAATATGTCCTGCTCTGTATGCGCTCTACGACTCGCAGAGCCCCTTTGAATTCTCATCTACGGCGCACGCATCATGTAGGCTAGTGTGTTTAAGATAGTATCGGATCACTCACCCACAATCCCTCTGGCTTTTTTTATAGCAACTATTCATATATTTTACTTTTGCTTATCTATGATCAAAAGTAATTAACGCTCGTTCCATAAAGGATTGAGCCGTATGGTGTTATAAACCACATGGTGGCATTGGATCAGAGATGCGGTCTGTTCCTCCTCTGACTGCCCTCTGCTGTAATTATCAGTCACATATCATTCACACTATCTCTCACACACACCCACACATGCACGCACACTCACTGAGTACAACTGCAGCCATACATTCCTGCAGTCCCGCTCCTTTCCTCATAATTATCTAATTTTTTACACAGGATGGACTGGTAAAACCATTTTTCCTCTCTAACACACACACAGGCATATGCAAACCAACCCTCGGCAGATTTGCTTAACACTCTTGAGAAGGGCTTCATTAGCGGAGTGACATCAGCGACGGTCTAATTCATTAAAGGAACGAGTCAGCTGAGCAGCATTTGCTTATAAATTGGTATCGATCAGAGTAGGAAGGAGAGCAGAGGGGATTTTCAGGTGAAAGAAGCTCTTAACACACACATCTCTATAAGGACATGCCATATACTTATATTGCTTAGTATAAAAAGTGAAAAAATAATTACCTACAGGACAACCTTACAACCCTATATTTTGAAGTTAAATAAATAAATAAATAATAAATAATGATTAAATAAAACAAATTTGACTTCTAATGACAATCTTGTCTTAAATGATAGCTATGTAAACCCACACACACTCACGTTAGATATCTACTGTTTGCTGATTAAATTATTATTACTATAGTCGATCATTTGAACAAGAAATCTTGATTGATAAATAATGATAAATTAACAATGTTAACATTTATATTTTAAATGAACATTAAATTGAGATGAATTATTAATTCCATTTTGGTCATTTTTGATTCACATAGCTACATATAAATGAGGGTATACTGCACCTAAAGGATTTTTGAGATTTTCTTTTAGTTCTTATAGCATAAATAAATAGTTTATTGAAATATTTTTAATGCATCCCTTCATGTATAAATAAATGTCAAACATGTGACCTGCAATTTACACACTTGTCATAGCTTAACACCACTGTTTGAGAAAGGGAGGGTTTTAAATTTCACCACATTTGTGTCTTTTATTATTTATGATGACTAAATTACACTGTTGTGTAAAAATGTGAACATTCACATATCCTTCGGTGGCAGATACTGAACATTTCTGTCAAAATTATGCTTGTTTGAGGATGTTGTGCCTTTAAAGATATAATGTTTTTGCACATTTCCACACAATTTTTATATTTTCTTTACACCCAATCACCTAAGTACCACAAAGGTACATTTGCCATGCCAATAAAGCACTTTATACTGTAAGTGACTGGAGAGAGAGAGACAGTAAGAGGGTAGAGACAGTGTGTGCTTGCATGTGTCAGGGGTCAGAGAGACCGACAGTGAGGGAGGGGTAAAGGTAGCGAGTGAATTAGGAGGAGGAGGAGTATACTGGCTCTATAGGTTGTGCATTATAGATGATGAGAGAGAGAGAGAGAGAGAGAGCTGGACAGGAGAGAGGGCAGGTCAGGCACGTTTATTCCCCATTCATTTTCAGCCATCAGAAGATCAGGGTGCACAGCAGCCCTCCGCTACACCTAAACTTTCTCACTACACGCATGTGAAGAGAGAGAGAAAGAGAGATGGGGCAGAGAAGGGGGGAGGGAACCGAAAGAGTGTAAGATAGAATGAGAGAATGTGAGGTAGAGAGAAATAGACTCAGATAGCAGAACAGAGAAAGAGAGAGAGAGAGAGAAAGAGAGACTGCAGAGGCAGCACCTGGGACACTGAGAGGAAAAGCTAGAGCACTTCTTCCTGTTTGCCCTTTATTGTTTTATTCCTCCTTGTGGTGCATTGGCCCATCTGAAGGCAGGGGGGACTCTACCTGACAGCTACCCACTAGGTAAGCACCGAATCTCTCTCTATCTCTCTTTCTCTCCTCTCGCTGCAGCTGTACCTCTCGGGCTGACAGTCAAGGTGAATCGTGTGTGGCTGCGCTCTGCGTAGACTAAGTGAAAAACTGCTCTTCCAGTAAAACTAGCACATGCTGCTTGGTGTTGGTGTGTGTGCGTGTGTGGGTGTGTGTACAGCAATGCAGTTTTTGCAGGGTGAAGAGGAAAGAAGAAAAATTGTATGAATCTATCACATCTGAGATTTGTATTTTGCCTTTCTGGAGTGTCAAAACGGAGAGAGAGCACCTCCTGATGTTATTTTTAAGGACTTCGGCTGGCTTATTGAAGAGAAATGACGTGTAAAAACCCTCAACGTTAGTGACCTGACCTGTAAAGTCACAAGACCATGCAATTTCTGGGATATAATTGGCATAAAAAAAACAAAAAAAAAAAAAGACACTGCGCCGGTGTGACGTGAAAGTTAACTGTGCCGTCTTTTGACATTTTTACGCAAATTGGATGTAAAGTTTTAAAAGTGCAAAGGACGCATCTGTGTGTGGATTTGTGTGCCGTTCATTTGTGGCTTGGCCCGTAAATGCTGAAATTAGTGGATTTTTGGGATGAATGCTTAAATTTGTCCATGTGCCCATATATCCTGCTTGGTAGACATACTTCTTTATATGCCCATATGAACAAGAGCAGCTATGGAATGTAAAGAAGTATGTATCCCAGGTGAGAGAAAAAACGGGGCTGAGGAACAAACACACACATTCTGAAGGACTGGTGTTTTACTACAGGTTTAAATGGTAAACTTGTGTTTAAGCGGTCGGGTGTATAATGCAAAATTGAAATTTGTCTCATATGCAGTAACGAAAGATGACTCTTGGCCTAACAGCGAGTTTATGGAACTTCTATATTGGTTATTAACTAATGATGTATATGGTGACGTGATGCAATGATCGCAGAAGAGCTCGGGTTTCTATGGAGTAATCAAACGGTGGTCACCCTCATGTTGAAAACACACAGACAGCAGTTCAGATGGTGCAGTGAACAAATGCTTACTAATGAATAAAATGGGGGAGGAAGAGAGACAGTGAAGAAGAGAGCAAGAGAGATAGAGCTTTCACATGGCATCAGAGTGATACTGATGAAGCCACTGGGGTAAAGTGTCTTTAAAATTATTTATAAGAAAGTTCAGTTGCTTTGATTGCTGGACGTTTTACAGTATGTCATCCCAGTTTTGACACACTTGGTTATGATGACCACTGCTCATCACTGGGAATACACTGGCCACTGCTGTCTCAGGCTACTTATCCTTCTCAATCAGCTGGAAAGGATTTTTTTTTAGTGATTTTATTGTTTCGAAGAGAGGTAATGTTAAAATACTTCAGAAAATGGCCAAAACGCAGTTGCATATTGCGGTAATGGGTGGTTATTTTACTAAAGTAAATTCTGCAAAGCAAAAAACAAAAAAAGGGGTATAGCTGGAATCTGGTAATTAAAAACTATAGTATAATTTTTGTATAGTTGTAAAAAATTGATATCTACAGAGATAAAATCTACGGAGATAAAAAGTCTACGCAGAGAAATTATTTAATTAAATAAATGTACAAAATAACAAATTGATTAAACTGATTAATTACAAATATATAAATTAAATTAATTAAAATAAAAAAGTACACCTAATATAATCATAATTAAAATATAT
>JAUYWG010000061.1:6443794-6455117 GCA_034779775.1 Enteromius afrohamiltoni | reverse complement strand
AAACTTTATGATGTAGAATAATATAAAACATTTCCTATGGGCAATTAAAATGGATGCGCTTTACCAATCGCTTTGTCCTCTTAGCTTCTGGCAGTCTTGACGCTTCATTAATAAATGTATATATTTCATCTCCACAGAGTCTCTGTACTCACAGAGGGACTAAGTGCATAGATGAACTTTTGGATAGACAGGCCCAGCTGTCCTGCTTTTGTATTGAGCGCGAGTCTCTGTGTGTGTGTGTGTGTGTGTGTGTGTGAGCACTGCTGGAGAATATTCACTTAGCCTTCAGCAGCAGGGCAGAGTAGAGTCTTGATGTCTATAGACTGTGTTACGGGAAGCTGCGTGATGGTCAGAGGTGGTCAGAACCCGGTAAAGCTCATCCACTGAGACCCACAATCACATCAGAGGATGTGCAGGCTACATCCACACTGAGCAGAGCAGGGCCTGTGTCGATCCCTCCAGCATTTATGAATGAAAGAGCGTAGACGAGAATGTGATTTTGGAGAGGTATGTTTAATAAGTGGGTGGAACGTCTTTAAAAAGTTCTAATGGCTGCTATGCATTTGAGGCCTTCAGTGGGGAAGTGTAAGAGACAACACAATTCAGAAAATACAGCTGAAGGAAGGAGAAAAAAACTGATGAAAGTGGGATAAGCCTCCCATGGGATGACTGAAAAGAGAGAATGAGTGACCGAGAATGGACGATATATGCGTAGATGAGCGAATCGCAGAAGGAGATTTGTGAAGATAGGTCAGGCTGTGAAGTGTGTGAATGTGAAATAGCATGTATATGAGGTGGTGAGAGAGATAGAGAGAGAGAGGATTGATGATGGCGGTGTTCCGGCAGACGGGCTGTGAAGCTGCTGGACGGAGGGATGGAGGGGGCTGGGAGGTGTATTGTTCTGTCACTTTTCCTGTGTCAGCAGGTGGAAGCGTTCATCAGGACATTAAATATGCAACAATGCTGACTGAGCCAGTGAGCTGAGACAGCCAAAGCCCAGCACTGAGGGGACTGTAGGGGCCAAGGGGCCCACTAGAATACCCACACACTTACTAGTCCCAGTTTAAATAGAGGACAAACCCAGCCGAATGCTACAAACTAGGTTTCCAACAAGCTATTTGTCTGCCTACGCTTGTAATACAATCACAGGCAATAGGAAGATATTAGATGTTTAATGTACTGTTATGAAGAGTGTGGCTTGGGATCGATGGGTTGCGGGGCTACAGAGTACAAAAAGAAAGAGGCAAGTGAACAACCAAATGTCTGATTGCATGTTAAAAGTAAGATTTAAAGATTTTAAAGATTTAGAAGAAATAAACTCAATGTTAGGATATAATATAGGAGTTGCGGCAATTTAAAAATTACATAAGGCATATATAGATAGTTAATGAGTTATTAGGGTAAATATTCCACCTTTTTGCTGCTTGAACTCAAAAAGGCAGAGAAAACAGGAAAAAATAGTTACAGGATAGTGTTTCCAATACAGTCAAGCTTTAGTTTTTGTGAAGAAATTAGTTAAATTCCAACAATGAATTGATCACATTCAGTACATGCTGTTATCTTGTTTCTATTCATCAAAGACTCCTAAAAAAAACTTTTTGATTAATTAATATTAATACTTTTTCTCAACATGTAAGGAAAACTGAATCAATAAAGACTGTGCCAATAAAGGCATTAAACTAAACTGCGTGTTTGAGCAGTCTCAGCAAAATATCTTGCTCCGACATATCTTAAAACATGTCAGTGTCTTTGTTCTGTGTTAAGATGCTCACCTGTGATATTTTCTTTAAAAGGGATTTTTGTTGCTTAAATATCTTAATTTAACTAACGCCTAGTCCTGGCTTAATATAAGCCCTGTTTGTGAAACCAGGCCTATAAAATATATATTTCATATACATTTTTCAAATAAGCACTGTTCTCTTTAAAACGTTCTGGGGGAAAAAAAGTTTCCACAAAAGTATTAAGCAGCCCAGCTTATGTAAAACTGGACAAAATAAGAAATTCATACGATATAAATTACATTAGAATATAGAAATACATAATATATTAAAATATAATTTCAATGTAAACAATATTTCACAATGGTCCTGTTTTACTTTTTTTTTTTTTTAATCAAATAAATGTAGCCTTGGTAATAATAGACTTTTCAAAACCAAACAAACTTTAGAAACCCCAAACATTTATATGGTGTATGTGTGTAAAAACGATCACATACATACAAATGGAAGTAGAAAAAAGATAAAAAAATATATATTAATAAATAGAATAAAATAAAATAAATAAAATATGAAAATAATAAATATGAAAATATAAAATAAACTGATAAGGTAAAAAGCATATAAGCATATATATATATATATATGTTTTGTTTTTTTAATTAAACACAGTTGGAGAGAAGAGAATTACATGAATTACATTACAAAGCATGCTAAGCACTAAGCCACAGAACTGACCTAAAATAACTTCAGAGATGCCAAAACATAAACAGTAGATCTACAAGCAGTAAATCCCACTAGAAAAACATACACAAATTGGCTTGATAAATCATATATCCTGTACATGGGTAATCTCACCATGAGATAACGTAATTTCTGAGAATGATTCACTTGTCACGTGAGCCAAGCGGGTAGGCGATAATGATGGTCATTCAAATAAATATTTCCGGGGAGGTTTTGGGATTTGTTAAATCATAAATCGGTGTCTGATTTGCGAGATTATGAAAAATATGTTGGCTGACGGTGTCAGGTCGAGAGCGGTGATTAAGTGCAGCGCAGTCAGGAAGTGATGCGGGTGTGACTGTGAGGAGGCAGATAAATCAAGGACAGTTTATCAAGACGGGCAATAAGGAGGCAGGTTACAGAGCATAACATTATTAGTCTTCCTAACACAAGTGTGCTGAAGACTTGGGCTCAGGACTGACATGTAATGAAAGGAAACTGAAACGCAGGATGTGACGCTGTTTTGCTTTTCAGAGGCTCTTCTGGCCACCTGAGTGCAGGGGTCATCACAACCTGTAGTGAATAATCACATATGTATCACACATGCAACTGTACATCACACTAGTACTGATACATACTATTTGACCAATATATGCTAGCGTACAAGTTTTGGGATTTGATAAGATTTCATATGATTCTTTCAATTTTTTTCAGAAAAAGGTGCTCATTAAGGCTTCATTTAATTACATTTAAAAAAAACAACATTTTGAAATATTAATACAGTTTTAAATCACTATTTTCTATTTTAATATATTATAAAATGTAATTTATTGTAATGCAAAGCTGAATTTTTTGCAACTTTAGACTAGAAATCACTACATGCTGATTTGCTGCTCAAAAAAACTTTTACACGCATTTTGTCGCCCTTTTGGTTAGTTTAATGCATTCTCGACAAATAAAATTATTAGTTTATTTAAGTTATAGTTCTAGTCCCAAAATTATTACTAGGTTTTCTTGTAATTTTTTTAAAGGCAATAACTACGCAATTAAAAAAAGAACAGCATAAATCAGTGCATAATTAGGCGTTTAAAAAGAAAATATTGAAGCCTGTTATTAGAATGCATTTGTTTGCATTTAATTAACTTGACCTGCACTCAGGTTTAAAAGTCCCTGTGGTATTAACTTTTCAAAAGGTGCATCTTTTAGATGCTATTATGTACATTTTATATATCTAATGGTACCAATATGGAGCTTTTAGGTACAACTGTGTACTACTAAAGTGTTCTAAATCATGTACGGTAGCAGTTGAGAAAAAACTGCAGTCTTAGATATGTGGCATAATTATGGCTAAATTTTCTTCCAGTCCATCCATCCTTGTTTGAGTGTGTGTTGTCAATTTATGTTTCCAACAAAAAGACCTTATAAATCTGTTCTTCTTAATCACACTGCGGTTATCAATGCTTACTCTGGGAAAATTAAACCACATCGCAATTTATTTATCAAATCAGCGTATGTGCTGACACCCTAAAGATCATTTCTGAGTCTGTAAAGCATTTTGTATTCCAAGAGGTGGAGCTGGGGACAAAGGTCTGGTCTCATGATAGTGTGTCAGGATGAGATCAGTGTTTGATCCAAATCTTCTGTCCCTTTAGCCAAGCTCCTTGTCCTGTGCTACCGTTGGGGGCTCATCAAGCTGTCAATCAAGCTGTGTGTCAGTGCCTTCAGTTTGAAAACCTAGAGAGCTGCCTTGCTTCCTGTTGCCTTGTGCAGCAGCATCTGAACTTACAAAAAAAGAAAAAAAAAAAAAAATGTTTGATAATAATAGAAAATGTTTCTTAAGCAGCAAATTAGCATATTAGAATGGTTTCTGAAGGACCATGTGACTCTGGAGACTGGAGAAATAATGCTGAAAAGTTCAGTTTTAAAATATTAAAATAGAAAAGTTACTCTGTCATGTGACCGATTACGTTATTTTAATAATGCAAGTAATATTTATAAATAAATCAAACAAAATGTATAAACCACCAACATTTACGCACTAGTGAACATTTAGGGTAAACAGCCTTTTTTATTTATACAAAAATGTTCTTCAATACTTTTCATAAACAATAAATAAACAATAATTATACATTTATAATAAAATATATATAGGTTTTTCTCAACCTATGATATGCTCTCCTAAAGCTCCTTCATAGGCAGTTTAAAAGTTTTGTCTTAATTCTCAATTAATATTTTCACAAGGCAGCAATTTAAAACTATTTAACCAATTATGTAGGTCATTATTCAGCTGCAAATGACTATGAATGAACAAAAGGTCGAATTAACCTATAGAGAACAAATCAAGCTTTGAAATCTTTTTCAGATGCTTATGTCCTGTGTCAGCGTACGCAAATCGCTGCATCTCCACGAACCGGAAAAATTCCTGTGTGGTGCAACACACAGGTCCACACACACACACACACACACACGCTTCAGTGCCACTCTCATGGAACACTCGAAACGGAGGATCAATGCGTTGGTAATTTGTTTCAATCAATTAAAGCGACATCTGCTAGCATTTAAACCCCAATAACAGTCAGCCTTATCTAGAACATGCTCCCACTGCAGAAAAACAGAGGAGGAAAGAGAGAGACATGCTGTAATGTCCTGCGAATATAATTATAGAATATCACAGTATAGCTGAGTATCGCAGATGGACATAGTATTATGGGCTGTAATGTTTCTTTTAGCTGAGCTGAGGGGATTTTCTTGGTGGGAAGTTTGCTGTATGACATCATAATTATATTTTCTCATCACACCGGAGTTGTCCAAGAGCTCAACCTTTCCTAAAACCAGCTACAGCAGCAAAATCACCCAGAGATGAACATGCATTGTATTCTTTCAAGTGCTCTCCCAAAACGCCCTGATACCGAATGGATGTTCTTCTCAAAAATTAGCATGTTGGATAATTAAAATTCACTGGAGCTGTAAACCAGGAGGAAGTAATTAAAAGAACAAGGGCGCTCCGACGCAAAGCTTCATTCCATCGGCGACGAGGAAAACATTAATTCCTGTACTTTTTTCTCCCCGCTCTCTTTCTGATATGAAACAGGAGTTGTTCAGTGCTGCAGACTGCATGCAGCAATGTGGCTTAACCTCAGCCTGAGGCATCTTCTTATTAATTGAAATAAGTTCATATTACACAGCCACTGCAATTTCAGCAAATTCATTACAAACAGTAACTACAATGTTACTACATTGTAATAACTATGTAATTGGCATACTATTATCAATAACGGGTCTGAACGTTGTAGCATTTGAGAGTGGTGGGTGTGTGAGAATGGTAAAAAAAAAAAAAATCTCCTGCAGTGGTCTATCCTTCCTCTCCCAGGGCACCCGCTCCTGCAGAGTCAAATTCACTACCTGAGAGTTCAACGCACATTCAGCAATACTGGCCGCCATAAAAACACATTCTGTATTATTCGCTCTACCAGCAGGGACAGAGAAAATATTTATGGTTGGAATAAAAAAAAAGCAAACATAATGTGAAAAAAACACAAAAACAAAATAAATGCATGGAATAAAATGTTTTACCATTTGTAAAAGTAGTGGAGACTGGTGAAAATTGTATTTTCTTTTTAAGTTTCCAATATTAGCCCACAGTATCTCAATAAGAGCACATATTCTAGTTACTTCTATCTGCTACCTTATTGATATTATTCACTGTATTATATTGATATAATAGTTTACACCTAAAATGGTACTAATCAGTTTATATAGGATTTTACATTATATAATCTATTTATGGAAACATTTTTTTCCCCAGGATTCAGAATATTATGCAACATAGCAAAAATTGTCACACAGTATATGTAATATTAATTTTTTCAATATACACTTAAGGTGGCAAAGCTTGTTTTGCCTTAATAATTTACACACAAAAAGGAGCAATGCAAGTAGTGACATTGTGTGTGTAATATATATTATATATAGGCTATAGGCTGTATATATTATACATATTTTATATATGCTATAAGACACACACAAACACATACAGTATATATATATATATATATATATATATATATATATATATAAGATCTGTGTATTCATCTATATACATATGTGAAGTATATACAGTTTTGGAATTAATACAATATTACAATTACCGCCTGTCTCCCTTAAAGCATATGTATATAATATATACTGTAAGCTCTTAAAAATAAAGGTGTTTCATGATGCCACAGAATAACCTTTTTTGTTCAAATTGTTTCATAAAGAACCTTTTAGCGGCTGAAGAACATTTCTGTTTTACTAAACGTCACCAAATTGTCACCTAAAACAAATAAACAAATGCTCACTAAATAATAATAAATTGTCATGGTATCATTTTTAAGGAGCGAAGTTGGCACAAACACACACCACAACTCCAGTAATATCTGCACTTAAACTGCTATTTGCGCAAATCGATGCTTGTATGATTCAGTGGTAATTGGAACAAGATGGAAGTTTAAGTACAGGTGAGCCGGCCATACTCACATATATAAGGAGCATCCGTGATCACACCGCTCTTTAAGTGCACATATATTTCAGAGGTGCAGCATCAGGAAGAACCTAGTTAACATTCCAGCACCGGCGCGCAGGGTGTTAGCCAAGTCCTGAGAACATTACTGAGAGAGAGAGAAATGAGGAGATTGAGTGATAGAACGCAGGATAATAAGGAAGGACATTGGGGAAAGAAGGGTAAGACGAGCCTAAAGAAGTTTCAGTATAGAGAGACCTTAGAAGAGTTCTCAGTGCTGATCTATATATTCATCATATGCATTGCAGAGTTTCACTGTCTACTGCTGTGGCATTTACAATAGAGCTGTAATAATAAGAGCCAGTGTATGAATTAGCGCACAGCAGAGCATGTTCAAAAACAAAAATCATCCAAATTTTTCTCAGTGTAAATGGAAGGATAGAAAAATAAATCTACATGCCTTTTACTGGGAAACAGCAACCCGAATAGCTAACAATCTTGGAAACAAAATAAGCAATGAATACAGTTTTAATCAAATGTTATGAGACAAAATAAAATAAGATGTAATGTTTTTATAACACATGCAAACTGATTTAATTTATTTATATAAGAATATTTATATAGCATAAATAAATGTTTCATGCATAAGCATATTCTCTATGTGATTTCAGACAGCACACATTCAGAGACTCTCACAACATATGACCTCAGCTCTCTGTGTGTGTGTGTGTGTGTGTGTGTTTAAACATACAGACGAGCTTAGGCCTCATCCGTTCAATATGTAGAGCCTTCCACCGGCCCCTAGTCATTGTTTCAGGTGGACACACATTTAAACAGTCTCTCTAACACCAGGTTTTTCTCTTTGAGCGCTGAGGGAGAGAGGGGGCAGACACCGCACAGCTGCGTTACAGTACAATCATTTCAGCCAGATCACTTTTCCACTTCACTTCCTCCCCATTTTTTCTTTTCTTCTCCTTTTTATTCTTCTGTCCTTCACTGGTGAACTTTTATTGCGAGTGAGTGTGTGCATCTAAAGCTCTTATGCCGTTTCCTCCCTGCTTGTAAGTTGTGTTTGTGTACATACACTACTATTCAAATGTTTGCAGTAGGTATAGATATAGATATATTATTTAGCAAGTATGCATCAAATTGTTCAAAAGCAATTAAAACGATGTATCAAAACGATATGGATTCTACATTAACACTAATATTCTAACATTAGAAAGTGTTTCATTGAGAAAAATAGGCTTTTTTTAATCTGTTTAATGAAATGAGATTAATGAGAATGTAAGATGAGAGTAAAAGAGCAAACCTGTCTGAAATTACATACTATTAGAGCCTCTACTGAATTTGAATATATGTGTGGTATGAATAAAATCCAGACATATCGCATCAGCCTATTGGCACCATCATGTGATCTATGACTTTAGTTGTAAGGAGTCCCAAAACTCCTGTCTGGAAGATTCTGGTAATCCTAGAGACCTTGATTAGCTGTTGAATTAGCTGTTTGCTCCAATTCTTGAGTCAGACCTCTAAGATATAATGAAGGTCATAAGGACATGAGAAGCTCCTTCAGTACAAGTGAGTGTGCTGGGACCTTTAGTGTGGTGGAGACCTGTCAATATCAGCATGTGCACTTGCTGTTTCTCCTGCAGATATAAAGATTTCATTGCTGCTCTATTCCACAGAGAGAGAGAGAGAGATAGAGAGAGAGAAATAACAGTGCTGCAAATTAGAGTGGATAAGAACTTCCACGCAACTACAATTTAGATACTGCAATTAGATGAAAATGTTACAGCCCCGGAGTAAAAGCCTCTATTAAACCAGATTACAGTGGCCCAAAGGTAATAAGAATTTTAGACCCCCTACAGTAACAGAGAAAGAGCAAATGAGCTAGATGATTCCTACTGATCCAACATCTGCATAGAGAAGCGTAAGTAAAAAGGAATGAAATAAATAATAACACTTCAGCTAACAAGGGCCTTCCCAGAACATTATGGGACCAGTTACAGTAAGGGTTACAAAAAATAATGCTAGAACTAAGCCTTTCTACCACATTAAAAGACAAATCATCTAATGTCTCATTTATCTTGGGGTGGAAGAAATACAATTATTAAGGTTGTGAATCCAGAATTTAGCATGGAAAGCATATTGTATATTGTATTTATTTCTATTTTTATTTATTTACTTTTATTTATTTCTCCCTTATTTGGTTCATGACCATATAACTTGTTTATATGTCTTGTTAAATTTGCACAGCCTGTCTCGATGTTTTGGATTTGTGAAAACCCAGCCAATATTAAAACCTGCAATGCAAAAAATAATAATAATAATAACGCTTACTTGGAAGTGCTGCACTTCCTTGGACAGTGGCACACAGTGGCATTTTTGTGATGGGACAACCAATGTTTCTATCAGTTACTGTCTCTGTTGATATGAACAGAATAAAGTCCAAACAAAACAACCGATGTGGGAAAAAGGACCCTGTGTGATTAAACAGGCCCACAGACCACAATATACAACAACATACAGCTACAAAACCAATTAACCGTTTAATGAACGGTGCGTCAACCAAAATTCAGAGACTTTGTATCGCTAGAAGAGAGTCAAAAAGCTGACTACTGTCTACTGTATTTGTAGCGGTCTGCTGCCTGGATCAGCCAATCAGGGCCAGAAATACTGCTGAGTAAGGGCCTACGCTAGCGCTCACGTCCGAATGCAGAGGGAAGGAGAGAAGCCAGCACTGCAAACACACTGCAGCACGCTCAGCACCTCTTTCCACATCCTCTGCCTTATCTGAGGGCACCTCCAAAACTCTAGCCCCGGGCTTTTGCGCAAAGCCAGGCCCAAACCACTAGTGTTGGGGTCACAAGTTGTGCTACAGCGTGATTCATCTCTTTTCTGAGATCTGATGTATAGAGAAGAAAAAAATAAACACAAACTGCTAAAGGCCCTTGTTAAAAGTTCATAGCAAAACACACCAGTCAGTTCAGAGCACTGCTGCAAAGAGAATTAACTCAATTAGTAGGCTAGCTAATTAAAGTGTCCATAGAGGCTCTGCTGTGGCATCCACGGCGTGTGTATCTGATGGGGTCAGGTCTCCTAAACAAGTCCATTACCACAAATCCTTTGCTGGTGTCTTTTAAGAGCGCTCTAGGAAGCATAGCTTTACATGGGTGGCCTGTGCAATAAACTTTCCCGCACCCCGCTGTTTTGGCTTTCTTTTGTATGTCTTACTGAATAAGAAACCTCTACAAATTAAACTGGAATAGCTCCTTAATCTTTTTGTTAAAAACTAGCTTCCTTGGCACTTGTCAAATGAAAGAGTTTAGCAACAATTACAATGGCGAGTTTCAAAGGGGTTCTTATTTACTTTCATTTCGTTAAACACCTGTATGAGCTTTTATTTTCTTCTGTAAAACAAAGGAAGATATTTTGAGAAATGTCTCAATGTTTTTTTGTCCATATTGGAAGTCAATGGCCATCTAAAATGGTTTTGGTTTGATAATCACCATTCTTCAAAATGTCTTCCTCTGCAGTCTGTAAACGAAAGTTTGAAATGACACAAAGGAAAATAAAGAATGACAGAATTTTTATTTTGGGAAGAACTGTCCCATTAACATTGGTTTTTCCTTTTTTTTTTTTTTTTTTATGTGTGCAACTAGAAACACTTTTGTCCAGATATGGAGACTGTGAGAGAAAAGAGGAGGGGAGGAGAGAGAAAGAGAGAGTCATAAAAACTCAAATGTGTTTTTGTTACACAATGTAATACCATGTATGCACACACGTTCAGCTGCCCTAATAATAAGACAAATGTGTGGAACATATAATCCTAGTGTCTTTAAATGTGACACACAACTTATCGTCTGTTAATCGTTTATTATACAAGCAAAAACAAGTCTTTCAGAAAGCTAACAGAATAAAATATTTATTTATATATATAAAAAAAAGCATACAGTGCATTGAGCACAGGACGATGTGTTTTTAAAGCTGTAATTGTTATAGGCTTATCAATGAGCATTGGAATATTAACTTATTTTCACTGTCTCAGTATAATTTTGTTATTATTGTTATTATTAAGGTGCTGAGTGTATGGACTGCTATTAAAATCTGTGACGAAACATATCTTGATTCAGCACTCTCTTTCTCTATTGCCTTTTACTCCACAGATACAACTGACATGATCTCAGTGAACATACAGGACATTTAACGTTTTATATATATATAAAGTAAAGGTCCTTTTCAAAAAATTAGCATATTGTGATAAAGTTCATTATTTTTTGTAATGTACTGATAAACATTAGACGTTCATATATTTTAGATTCATTACACACAACTAAAGTAGTTTCAAGCCTTTTATTGTTTTAATATTGATGATTTTGGC
>JAUYWG010000061.1:6425575-6443741 GCA_034779775.1 Enteromius afrohamiltoni | reverse complement strand
TGTTTATCAGTACATTACAGAAAATAATGAACTTTATCACAATATGCTAATTTTTTGAAAAGGACCTGTATATAAAGTACTTTTGCTGGTATTTAGATGCAAATTTACAATTTATATAAAGAATAATACAGCAGGTCAAACATTTATTACTACACACAGGTTGAAAAAATGTAATAGAACAATGATGCAGTAAATTAGCAATAGAGTCTACTGTATATGCATGTGACCACCTCGACCTTATATACGTCACTTGTCCTCAAATATGAATTGCAGAAAAGTGGAGGAAGAGCGAAGGAGAGGGGAGGGAGGGGATAGTGCACTGGGTATGTGGGTTGCTCTGAGGTACAAAGCAAAAGCGAAGTGGAATGCGGGAATGATTTAACAAATAACCCATCATAAAAAATATAATGTCACATTTTCCTTGAGCCAGATCAAACTAACACTTACACTATGAATGCATGTTTTTTTTTTCTTCAGGCTATCCAACTAGGAAGAATGGTAGCCAACTTCCCTAATGGCAAAATTATTAGCTCATGCTAATTTAAAGATCCAGGAAAGGAGCCTGAAGGACAAACATAAAGAACCGAACACAATGAGCCAGCCTAAACTGTAAAGAGCTGGCTTGTAAAAGCACAGACTTCAGACAGAATGAGAAAACAGACAGAGAGCGTTTAAAAGGCAACGGGGGAAAATGAGACATAAAAAAGACAAAGTGAGACAAAGGAAGAGTGGAAAGTGGGGGGGGGACTAACTGGGAGTTAATTCTAGTAGTGTGTTGTCTTCTGGCTTCATTAGCCATATTGACCTATGATGAATTAATTTTGTCAAGATTGTCTGCAGTCATCATTTACACGCTTTCCTCTGTCATCAGTTGTCACTCCTGTTCTCCTCTCAAACCTCTTCAGTTTCAATCCTGCCCTCTTACTCTACGCATCCGTTTCCATTCTACAATCTCAAAACACCGGTATCCTGCTCATGACTGCATTCATTCTTGTTTGCTTTTGTTGTCTAAACTGATACTGGCTATAATAGAATCTCTAAAGCTGCGCTGTCAAACTCATTCTAGGTCCCGGGCCGGATTAGTCTAAAACCCCTATTGCATTTTGCTACTCACACGATGCTAAGACAAGACAGAAAATAAACCTTTTAAGCACAATGCAAAGTTCAGACTCAATTCCTGCTGCTTTAATAAACAACATGGGTGTAAAAAAGGGAAACAATAAAGATACAATTTTTATTTATTGGGATTTGATTGGACTGACACACACTACACTATGATTTTATTGGTTAGTGTTATTTCATCACATGGTAAAAGAATCAGCAGCACTTCATAAGTGGAAAATATAATTGTCACATAAGCAAACAGGCTGCAATTTGATTTGTTTCTGCTGGTGGTGCAAAATGTCAACTTTAAAGGCAAAGTGTGTATTATTTAAGTATTATATAAGTCCGTAGTAGTCGTTACTTTGTAAGTCGCTTTGGATAAAAGCATATGCTAAATCTGCTGTATTTTAATTGCTGGTGTGGGTGTATATAAGTTTTTAATGATGTTTTTGGACTTTTTTTATCTTAAACAATGAGCAAGTAGTCTAGTCTAGTATCATGGCCATATACAATAAGTGCAACTGAAGTCATGTGAAGTGATGTAAATTTTAACGCAAAATTTTTTTTACGATTTATTAATGCAGTTTTGTTTTATTTATTTTGTATTTTTTGTCTTTTATTGTGATAGGACAGTATTTAGATGTGAAGTGAAATGGGATAGAGATGTCACCCACAGATCCAGTTTCAGCTCAATATAAGTTCAACCCAAGTGCCGTATTCTGCACCAAAGCATATACCGTACAAACTGCTTTAAGACGGAGCCATAAACAAAACTAGAGCTCTCTATCCTGCTGTTTCTACATTCAAAGAAATTACTGAAATATTGCTCTAATAAACTAATTTAAATTGGGTTTTTTGTTGCATTTATATTATCCCGCTGGCCCTGTTAGACACCTCCACATCCTGGATGTTTGTTTGACTGGAGTGTTGGTGCTTTCTTAAAACATTAAAAAAACTCTACTCAACTTTACTGTTCTTATTCTGCAGGTTCTACAGTGTCCTTCTCCTTCAGGATTCTGGCATACACAGAAGTCTCATCCTAAAATGCTTTGCTAAAGCTGGTAAAATGGAACCAAATCAACTGTTTTATGGATTTGGTCCCCTTCAACCAGCTGTAGCTGTGCATTGATCACCCCGTAGAGCTGTGATGAAGAAAGGGAGTCGTTCAAAAGCACAACGCATGATATTTGATGGTGTGTAAAGTTCACAGTGCAAGACCGGCTGTTGAATGTATGTTCCTTTAAGCACTAATCTCATGATTAAACACTCTTTGTCCTCTTAAAGCCCAGGTGAGTAGTATATATGCCATGTCACTTATTATTTATGAGCTATAATTGTTGATTATGTATTCAAGCCAAATCACTATCATTGGAAAGAGGGCTCTGAGCTCTTTATGGCCGCCCATTGATTTCTTGTCTCTCTGCTGAAAGAGTGAGGGAGGGGGGAGCTGGGCTGGATGAATGTAGAAAATGAGGGAGTAGGTGCGTGTCAAGCTGTTGAATAAGTAAAACAGTCGTTCCTTTTCTCTCTCTTTTCCTTCTACACTTGTCTTGATTCTTAATGCACATGGCTGATCAATAAAAGCTCATCCTGAAGTTCATAAACTGCTGAAGTGGTTTTTGCTTTGAAGTGAAACAGACTATTCAGCTGGAAATAATGTAGGGCGGGGACGTGATTTTATCCATTGGGATTTGATTGGACTGAAATGCACTACACTATATGTTATTGTATGATATGTTATCATACAATAAAAAAAATCACCTTTAAAGGTACAGTGTGTATTATTTTTTCAATGTTAAGATACCATCTGCAGTATTTAAATTGTTGGTGTGTATCTATATACGTTTCTGGCCCTTTTTTCGTCTTACACCATAAGCAGCATTATTTATTTATTTATTTTAAAATGCAATATCAAGTTTTCCAAAATGACTTTGTGCTGTCTGCATAGTATCATGGCCATATAGAATAAGTGCAACTGAAGTCATGCGATCCTCATTGGTTTACAGTATCAAATCACCATAGTATAACATAGTATCATGGTCTGTGATGTTAACAATCACAACCTGTCAAAGACTAGACGAGATCATTTTGAAGGATGGTCTGAGATTTAAAATATTCCTTTGCCATATTTCTTTTTTATTGCACAATAAAACAAGGCCATTATAGAATAACTATGTGTGCAATCAAAGAAAAATGTACTCACCGAAGACGTGTTGAAAGACATGAGTACAGCTTTCTTTAAACGTTTTTGAACCACTAATATCACCAAACAAGGTGTAAAAATTATTCTAAGTACACATAGCTATGTGCACTATCAACACATTCAAACAAATAGACTGAAATTCCATTTCAAATGCCACTAGAGGCACAAAAATGACACACTGCACCCTTAAAGTCACAAACATACTCTCATCCAAAATGCATTTCAGTTACCACATTCTTCTTTTAGAAGACGTATCTGCAACAGGTGAAAATGCATTTGTATGCAAGCACACAGCCATAGCAAATACTATACTCTTTTAGCCAATAATAAAAAATCCTCTCATTGCACAGCATATTTTTCATTATTTGCATGATTAAGGTTGTAGCTATAAATATCAGAATGGCTCTGTTTAACCTCGGCATGCAACCAGACACCACACACTCACAAACACAGCAACTCTGCCATAATATAATATGATAAGGCTGCTCTTTGCAGAACATGGATTTATGAAGCGGGTGACATTGAAGAAGCCGGGAGCACTGTGCCAAACAACATAAAACAATAGCAGACATTTTAATATTGAGATTGAGAGGGAGGGAAGGGTGGAACGGGACATGGTGGAGAAAAACAAAAACGTCAACATGGCAGACTGAAGAGTCCGGCCTCGTTACTTACACCGTATTGATGTTTGAACACATTCATCACCTGCATTACAGCACGGCCCAGTGAACCATGGGAGCAATCGTGCTCACATACACTTTTAATGTCCCTCTGGTGTCTTCTCCATCTCGCATATTGCAGTCATTTCATGACTGGTTGTTTGTAAAAACACAAATGTTTAGTGCCTTATAAAGGGATATTTGTGTTTAGTACAAGTTAAGCTCAGTTGACAATACTTGTGGCGTTATTTCGACTTGTCGAAAATGGTGGGCAACTTGCAACATTAACATTAGCATACATGGTTTTAAAAGTAGGCTATGGCATGAGACAAATGAAACATTGCTTTTCTGTGCAAGTTGCATGCGATTTTACTATTTTATCGCCATGATAATGCAATGCGAAAAATATTACGCGTCACTTTCTTAAAACAACTGACTACGCTGTAAACATAACCTCAAATTTTCGTTGTTAAATCAACAGTGACATTACAATACAGCGTAAATACGTTTGATTGAGCTTAACTTTTACATTGGTTTAAGTCTGATCCAGCCTCGTTTTTCCAATAATTTATTTACTACGTATCTGTCAAAATAAAATAGCTGCAACATATCTTTATTGAGAAATGTAACTGTCAGCAGGATCTGATGTAAGAACTCAATTATCTAGAAGTCTCCACACAGCTCAAAGATAAAGAGCAGCGCTTCCACTGTCATAAAAACAGGCTGACATACCAGAGCAACAGAAATCAATGAAGTCAATGTTGTCAGAAGATTTTCTTTCCGTGTCAGCCCATATACAGTATGCCCTGTTTCTCTTATTTCTCTTTCTTTCAAACACAGACAGACAATGTCTCCCCATATTCTTTACTCTATTGTATGTTTGACTGCCTGCAAATGCATGCCAGCAAGTTTCTTGTTTGTTTTTTTGAAAGCAAGAGCTTTGTGAGAAATCACATAATTATTCCTAAAATGAAGTCAGTAGAAAATCAATTAACAAACTGAACAGAAGAATGTTAGGGAGAGAACAACATTGATGCCCTGTAAGCAAAACCACGAAAAGAAAAGCATTATTTACCATCTGTTTTAACCACAAACACAAAGCCTTTTTGATAAGATAAGCGCATATTGTATTGAACAGATCTAGAAATGGATACTGTACAGACAATGCAAAAAAAAAAAAGATTAAATGTATGCTTTTGGGACTCATAAAAGCAATGGACGGTTGCCGATAAGTGCTTGTATTTAGTTCAGGAATCAAATATCTTCAGCTGTGTTTCCTATTTAATCAAAATCACTTTTTCCGGTTCGCCGTCACATTGCTGGGTCTCCTGGGAAACATGAGGGAGAAAAGAACTTCCAGCTTGGCCAATGAAATGGGGCAAAGCTGCTGAGGTGGCAATGGCCAAATGCTCCAGTCATCATCGCAACAGCATGGGTAGTTTGATTGCATTGGGTTCCTCTGATATTTGAAGGTAAGAACATAGTGGTTTCATAACTCTATGTCACTTCAGGATGGGGAACTTCCTGATTCCTGCAAAGTTCCGTTTTTTTTGCTGTTCAGCAGAAAATCTAAAGCATTACGGTAGATACATGGAGAGTCACGTAGGAGGTGGTTTACTGAAATAATATCTCAGTTTTACCACGTTACTCTGTAGTTCTAAGAGGGGGTCTAATAGCCTGAGACCACAAGTGTGCTTCGATTTTGATTTACTTATTATTATCATCATTTCAGAAATGCATCCATCTATTAATGACTTGCATAGTGCATAAGGTAACACTTGTTAACTATTAACTACGACTTTTCCCTTAATGAATATTAATATTTAAGGTAGTTAAGTTTAGGTATTGGGTAGAATTAGGGATGTAGAATAAGACGTCAATATGTGCTTAATTAGCACTAATAAATAGTTAATATTCTAGAAATATTCATGCTAATAAAAAACGAAAAGGTTTAAATTTTCTTCTTTAGAAAATTTTAGTAACATCTACTTTTCAATTCATTTCAAATTGAATGAAATAACCAATAAATCTAGAAATACATATTTTTGTGCATATACAATATAAAAAATAAAACATACATACACAAGCCTGTTCAAACCAAGATCGATAACAATAACGTTTTTAGAATCATTCACATTTTATAATGATGAACCAATGGTGTGAACGCAAATATAGTTTATCATTGTACTTATTGTTCACGGCCTTTATAGTTATAGTTTATGAACTTCGTGACAGCTTTTTGCTGATTTCCATGAATCTGAAGATGTCTCCAAACTATAAACAAACATTTACAAGTGCTACAGAGGTTTATAGACTCTTCCTTTACCCTGCAGTTATTTGAGTACTGTACCCATGAGACTTTTAACTGTCCCAGTGCCAGGACTTCAAGTACACAGTCCCTGCTGGGATTTAAACTAAATGGTAGCAAAAGAATGCCTACTAGCATGCAAATCTTAGAAAAGAGTGTTTGAAAACCACATACGTAAATACAAAAATAACTTCCTTTTTTGCCTGCTTTAACTGCCATCATTAACGTTTTCTTAAGTCAATTCTATCACGGTGATTAACCTCCGTTAGCCTCTCAGTGTGGCGGGGGCATGATGCTGCAGTGTAATTTAGTACATCACATACGCTTTTTTGCATGCTAGTGTAATTGAATGGTAATTGGTGCCCATATTAATTAATTAGGCATTAGCATAATGTGAAAATAAATGAGGAGATTTAGGGGAGGCTGTATGCAGCTTATGTAACTTAATACAAGTCTCAGAAGGCCTAAAAAAAAAAAAAAAAAAAAAAAAAAAAAAAGATTGGAACTACTTTTTTTTGTTTGTGGTTAGTCAGATTTTTGGATTTCAAATAAACGTTGTTCTTTTAAACTTTCTATTCAAAAGAATCTACAGAAATGCGTCATTTCTACAAAAATATTAAGCAGCATTATTCATTCCCCTATATAGTTTCCCTCTTCCCCACCCTCTTGTGTTCTGTCCTGTGTTAAAAGAACAATACTTTTTTTCACCCTAATAAAAATTCAGCCTTACTATTGAGGTCAACACCAAACTTCCGTGTAACTTTGAGACAATATACAGCACCTGACATCACAAGGCTCTTCAAATGCTGACATCTTTAGAACATGTGCACACACACAAACATGCTGCTGAGCCCGTGTTTACTGCCTGTCACATCACAACTACACACACAGCTGAAAACAAACCCTCTTGACTATGTCTAATGCAATCATCAAGTTGTACATCTACAGCTGGTCCTGACAGAGCAAAGAATCATGTCTCTCTCTCACACACACACACAGAGCTCCTCCAGACTCCAGGAGAGAGAGAAAGAGAGCAGAGCACTACGTTATGTCCTTCAGCCGACCGCCACCGACAAAGCATCCCTTGGGACCAAGCGGGACAGAGAGAGAGGGGAAGAGAGAGAAAGCTAAAGAACTGAACAGTGACATTGGAAGGGACACACAGTGAACTCTGCCGCAGCCGACCAACAATACTGAAAAAGATACAGAGAATGAGAATAAAACCGGGAAATTAATTCAGAGCATCTGCAGGAATTTAGTTTTAAAGTTGGATGTAATATAGAACCAGCACGCGTTTCAAGCAAAGCATGTTACAAAATGATATTTGTAAGAATAACAAAATAATGCAAAAAAAAATAAATAATACAGTTTAGAATTCAACTAAATGTTAGTGTAACACAAGTGATAAAATTCAGATATTCTGCTTTTGAACACCTGTATGAGAAACATTTTATGTTTCCAACTAAAATCACCAAGACCAACGTCACTATGTAAATCAAATTTTGCAGAAAACGTTTTATGTGCATTTTTTCAAGATGCCACCTTTTCTTATACACCGTTTCTAATTAAACGCCATTTTAATACTTTTAAGTGTACTTTTTTATTGTTTTGGAAACCCTATACAGTATGTTTGTGTGTATGCACCTGGCATTTATGGGGACCAATTGTCCCCACAAAGATAGGAATAGCAGTGAATTTTTACCTTGTGGGGACATTTGTTTGGTCCCCATGAGGAAATAAGCTTATAAATCACACAGAATGAAGTTTTTTGAAAATCTAAAAATGCCTGTAGTTTCCTGTAAGGGGTAAGATTAGCTGTAGGGTCAGTGTAGGACACACGCACTGTCTGTTGCTGCTTTTTGAAAAATTATTAAATGAAAACAAGTTTTGCATTTAGATGCCACTTCAATTATAAACTGAAAAAATAATATTATATTATAACATATTCTGTATAACAATTTTCTTTATTGCATAATATACTGAATCCGGAAAAAAAATCCCTAGTTTACACAATTTTTTTAGCAACAAAATGTATTCAAAATAAATCAAATCAACATAGCATTATTTATTATATCTGAAGCATCATGTGAAACTAAAGACTGCTGTGCCATGGAATGAATATTCCATCAGTATAGAAAAAGTTATTTTAATTGCAATGTAGTATTTCACAATATTACGCACAAATTGCACACAATCAGTTTGACTTCTGCTACAGTATAATCTTGTTGATTTAGTCCAGCTGGGAGTTTCTGATTTACCTCTGCATGGTAAATTTCCTGAAGGTGTTGGAGGTGCATGGTTAAGCTCTCTAAACTGCAGTTACACAGCGCTGCGTCACGGAGGTTGGGCAGTGTAAAAAAAAAAACCTGTATTCATCACTGCTCTCACTCCCTCTCAGAGAACAGGACCCTAAAGGAGCTAAGAGCAGAGAGAGGGAGCTGGTGAAGTAACCAAGCACTAAATTCTGCCACTCCACTCCCCTACTGCTGCCTATCCTCTGTCTCCATCCTCCTTCACACACCAGCTGCTTTCCGTCACTGACAGCAAACACACACTTCTTAAATCTGATCCTGAATCTCAATAGTAGGCACTTTCTGTACACGACTATCTGTGTATACATAGACGCTATAAAAATAGTATATCTATAGAGTACAGATCTGCTTCCCTTATGTGCTGTTTATTCATTACAGACCTTACAATCTAAGGCCCATTTAATAAGGACAGTGAAATAAAAGATGTTAATGCACATGCACATATATAAAACACCCTGACTATCCCATCAGCATTGAAAAATATCAGTTTAATAGCGGTCTTCAATTACACCTGCACATGAGAATTATTAGAGGAACTCTCAGCTCTCAGCAACTCTTATTTTAAATTATTATTTTTGTGATGCAAGCTAAATTTTCTGCATTATTATAAACAAATAATACATTATTATTATTAAAATAAATATATAAACAAATAAATAAATAAAATCTTACTGATCCCAAACCTTTGAAACCTTTGAAAGGTCACAGTGCAGATACTAATTATTCTCAAATAGCATGTTTCAAAGAAACAAAGATAAGAAATATAGAATTTATAAATGCATATATATAATATATTCTAAAATAATATACATAATAAACATCTTTTTAAATGATGTATTTTGTAACATACAGGGTCAGTTTCCCAGACTGGTATTAGTTTAAGCCAGGACTAGGTCTGTTAATTTAGGACATTTAAGTAGTTACCTGGGAGAATTTTAAGACCAAGCAATGGCAGTCATGTATTTTAATACATCTCAGTGCAAGCTTTTTCCATTTTAGACAGCTCTAACATTTATTTATACAGCACAATATAAACAATATTTCAGTAATTTCTTTTTTAAAAGTTTAACTTTTTACTGCTTGAAACAAAAAAAGAACATATGCTAACTAATTTTGTCAAAACAACAGAATCTTCCCATTTCCATTAAAAACCTTTAAAATACTCTTTAACACTACTTGAGATGACATAAATCAGATTTAATGCTTAATCTCTACAACTACTTGCGGGTTCCTCACTCTTGAGAACTACCACTTTCCTGGACCCCAACATACTGTCACCTATTGTGTTTTGGGCTTTGTTTTGCAGCATCCTTGGTTTCCTTATTTGGTAGTTCCTGTATGAATGAAGTCTGTATGAAGTTATTAGTTAATTAGTTTCCTTCGATGTCCTCCAGCTGTCTGTTATTAGGTTCTTTATTTCCAAGTGTATTCATACCCCGTCTGTCTAAGTTTCCCGTGATTAATGTTGTATTAATGTCTTACGTGTGTTGAAGCATTAAAAGAAAATCTTTGTTTACTCCTTCGCTGATTTCTACAACCACTGGACGTAACACATACTTGGCTGTAATTGTGAAGTAAACTTCAAGACCTTTTTTCAGTTGACTCAGGTGCTTTTAATTCAAGTCTGAACTAAATTCTAAGGACGAGAAACATTGGACTATCAAGTTAGAGATAAGGATCATGTAAAAGAATTCGGTTCAAGCCAAGTAAAACCGACATGTTCAATTCCCTCAACCTAAGGCTATAAAAGAAATTTAAACCGACAGTTTATCCTTTACTTCCAATTTCCTTGAGCAACTTCTAATTATTATCCATATATTACTACACACCAGTGACAGCACACTTGGCTTTCATAGATTTACAAGTGCAAACTAAACATACAAATTGATGAAGGCAGCCATATACTGTACCTTCTTTCCTTAGTCTTGGTCATTACCTTGAAGGAAACATCCAGATCAAGAGGTCCGCACTTTTTCCTTCAGATTCCTCGGTGTAATGGCTTTGAGAACTGCTGATTTTATTAGCTGTGATCGGCTCACCCACTCTGAAAATTACCAATTGAGTTTCTCCAGACCTGGGCAGGGATTCAAACCCGCAGCAGGTCACGTTGTGTGTTTAAACTTTGTCACCCAAGCGCATCACATCCACTAATCTAATGATAAATTAATCAAGATTTCAAACTGACCTGCTATTTTTGCAGTTTTACCACAAGACTGCTGACAAGAGAGCTTTAAGAAGCTCTGCTTTCTTCCGTCAAGGAGCGGGCCTTAGTTACCTCACAGCTGAGACAACATGATTGAACCTTTACTTTTTGAGACAATTAACACGATAAATTACCTTAATGCTCATGTCAGGCTGTTTTACAACTTCCTCACAGCCTCATTGTCTTTTCCCTTCGGTTCTTGTCAACACACACGCATAAGCAGGACACGTCTTGTATGTTATGTCCATGTGACGGTGAGAGGACAGGGGAAGGAGAGAAGAAGAAATCAATAGGGAGCCAAATTGGAGAAATTCTTCCCATTACTCTCTCTGTTTCCCATTCCACACACTGCATCACCGATACCGCTCTGGTACCCAGCTCATCCTCTTCAGACACACACTCGCTGACAGGAGGTACACACAAACGGGCGGTTTGCATTGATATGTTGTCTCTTTTCTTGTACTGTGATTGTTTTTGGGGTTTTAAGGTTTGCGTGACATAACATCATGATTTATTTTTACCATCGCTCTCTCTTTCTCTCCAACAGACATCAATTGAGTTCCAATCCATTGTAAAGCCACAATGATGTGGTTCACACAGAGGTTTATGACTTAAGCTTGTCCACACACACTCACCCACAGCAGTTCCACTCCATCAGTCAGCCAGAACAATTCTGAAGCTCATCAATTTCAATCGGGAAAGATCTCCATCATCAAATCTAATATATTATGTGCGCTCGATAATGCAGAGGCTCCAACTTCGCATTAACATAGACCTAGGGATACTGATGCATTATTTTCGAATATAGTGTGTACACAGACAGTACAAAGGTAGGAAGTCATCACCGAATAAACAGGGTTAGATGCGTCAATAGAATTTTTTTTTTTTGATTGGCTAAAGGCCAATCATGAATTGGGAATCAGTTCCACAAAATGGTAGCTGTGGGGTAAAGTGTGACACGTGTTTGGGGGTAAGGTGTGCCAGCAGCAAGACTAGTAGTGATAGTGAGCTCATAAACACTACTTTATTAGTCATCACAAAGAGGCATGATGAAAAGAAAATGAAGACACTGGGTTCCTAATCATTCATTTAATTTCCTTCAGCACCTAGTTGTTAAAGAGGTCATCGGATGCAAAATTTACTTTATAAGTTGTTTGAACATAAATGTTCTTTTTTTAATCCTTTTTTTAAACCCTTTCTCAAATCAGGCTCTTCTGAGATTTCTGTCAGAATGAAATAGTTCTGCACAAGCCCGTCCCACGATAGTTTTTTGACAAGACTGTCTTACCTTAGATCTGCCCTGGGTGAGCTGTCATCAGTCCACCATTGTGTCAGCTCCGGTGCAGGGGAAGACACAATGTCTCCCATTGAGTCGCTGAAGATGTAGAGGATTCACATTACTTTCATTTGGAAGGGAATGCCACATTTCCGATCTGCATAAATTTGTCTATGTTTCCTCAAATCAATCGTGATCCAGCTTAATCTATAGAAGAACTGCGCATAAGCGTTTTTAGGAATCTTTTCAAATCCCCTTTCTTAATAATGTGCTAGTTAGTCAGTTTCACGGCTGAAGTTTAAAGTCTGCACGACATCCAACAGAAGAGAGAGGCAGGGTCAGGAGACCTCGTTAGCATTTAAAGCAACGTGAACTAGAATGGCGGAATGAAAACAGAGTTTTAGTTTAATTGAGAATTTAAATATGAATTTGAACAACTTATCCCTAATTGTTTCCACAGTGAGTAGAATCTGGTTTCCATTTACTCAACCAAATCTCTGATGTGTCCCTTTTTTAATATTTGGCAAACTGTTGGCAATTCATATCAATATCTATGATCAGATTACCATTAAAACTAATACAGTACATAAAAATACATAAATTGCATTGACTTATTTAATTTTGCCTATGGGGCAAATTAAGTAATACTGGCACATCTTACCCCATTCTGCCCCTACATGCTGTTTGAGAGCAGCCACTTCCACTCATCCATCCCGGAAACTAATTGTGAAGAGACTGTAGCCATCTGCCTATCAGTTCAGCGTGAGGACATGAAGAACAAAAGAGAAAGAGAGAATTAATATTTCATTTAGATACTCCAGCAAACATATGAATAAGGTTAAAACATGTAAATACATTCACGTTTATTAAACAAAATATGTTAAGAATTTCACAAAAAAGGTGTTTTGCTCTATTTATGTTTTGTTATAAAGTATCTCATGAACAGAATCAACTTCTAGAGGAATGCTACATCAACTGTGCCATTTGAAAAGGACTGCTTCACTGGGCTGCTCTTGTTTGGAAAGTAAATCCAATCTTCTTCTCAAAAGGCTAAAGAGTCGACTGGAACAAAGTGAGCAGATTTTTCCAACTCATTCTCTATGGGAGCTATGTATACAGTAGTAGGGCCTGCAGAGTGTGAGCATTTCTTCTGTGCCAATTACACTCCTCTGAATCGAAAAACACTGTCAGTACTTTGTGAATTACAGGAAGAGAGAGATGGACCCGGTTGTTTGGGCCAGTGATAGAGAAAAATTCACTAAACAGTAGCGTAACTTCAACTTCATCTCCAAAGACGTCCACAGTGCCTTCTCCAACCAAGGACTAATAAACAAGCCCATGCACAAGATAAACTGTCCAGTGCGATTTTTTCTCTATATACTCTAATTGTATTTGCAGTTGATTTGTGTAATGTTTGTAGTGAAAAATGTTTTTGCACCCTAAGATGCTAAGGCAAAATAGACGTCACAAATAAACATCACTATCCATGGGCGAAAAACATTATTTTGATTTACTTCAAACTGAATCTCAAAAACAGAAAGTCAAATGCATTGTAGAAATTACAGCAAGAGAGGCTAATTTTGGAAACTCTTGATGGTAAAGTCACTGGGCGTTGATCCAAACTCACAACAACTCTGCCAATGAGACGACAGTGTTCTGTTCGTCTCATCCATTCTTTCTCTTTTTATTTCTCACAAATGATGAAACACACAGAACATTTTCTACCCTTAAAAAAAGTGTTAAACTGCTGTAATAATATCATAGTTTTAGATCTGTACTGTGTTCATTAAACCCTAAATGCTATTAAAATATATCTGCGACTAAATCTGTGTCATATTTCAGCTCACACTCTGAGAAATTACAAATTTATTTGGTGATAATTGTTACATTTGTGCTATCGACAGGAACATAAATAGAATAGCCTAGAATTAGCACACGATCAATGAGGTAGGACACTGAATTAATTAAACTGCTCAGCCAACATGCCCATACAGTACATACACCATCTGATTCATACACATAGATAGATCCAGAATTAAGAGACAAAACACACGTGCTACACGGTGTCCTTCGAACAGCTCTTGAAGTGTAACACATTAGTTTTAGGAAATGACAGGGGCAATAATCAGACAGGTGGATGTTTCTGCTGACGGCGCTGTCCTAAAGGTCACGGTGAACTCACACACTCAGACTAATCAACATACTGTTAGAGCTAAATAACAGCTCCGTGCTTTAGTCTCTACAGAGAGTAGACCGTTTACAGCCTCTATTTAAATATATTAACATTTAAATATCCGTTAACCATCCAAGGTTTAAAACCATAATATCACATTAGATGAGCCAATGAAATAGCAGACACACCTGTGACTGCATAATCCTCCAAAATGAACATTCGACAGATTCAGATTCATTCAGACCAATCAAAGAATGTAATTTTGCAGAGATGTTGGGTTGTACAAGGCTAATATTATATAATGTATTCAGCAACAACAAATTCTAGAGATGTGGCCAAGATTATTAGTGGTATGAGGATGAGTAAATAACAGTAGTTTATTCTCCTTGGTGAATATCCAAATGGCAAATTATGAAGCTTTTGTCTTATTAATCAACTTTTTTTAGATGCTAACCCAACATTTATACTCAAGGTCACTATGCTGAATACAACAGTGTTACCGCTTCACTACATCCACACTGCGCACACATAACAACTAAATGCGTTATTCACTTTGTATGTTAGTGTGTTTGCATGTGTGAGTATGTTTGTGTCATCCCGCTCTTTATAGAGCCCAGTGTAATCTTTTTGATTTGCTGGATTGACCCCACTTTATTCAATGGAACAGAATTGCTGTGACAGCAGCACTGAATGGATTTTCAATGCACTGCACCTGCACTAATAAGTTTAAGGATAACCTCCTTCTTCCAGCGCAGAGAGAGAAAGGAAAGCGTTGGGGGTACAAGACAAATTAGCTCACAAGTCACTAACACACTTTACATATGCAAGGGTAACACATGTTTTAAAGGGAAACAATCAGATTTACCCATGCAAAGACTCACACAGATGCATAAACTGGCCATTTCTAGAGGCGAGGACAGGACATAAATTCTCATGTAAAGGAAAACACAATTTTCTCAATCTGAATATGTGGTGCTGAGGGCCTATAAGTTTAAAAGACTGCAGCAGAGGATCAATGTCTGCCTTGAACAGCACACGTCTGGTCTGAGAGATGACAATGTGGGATGCATTCTAGGATCTAAATGATTTAGATCTAAATTTGTCTGAGTATGTTATGATGTCTTAGACAAATCACAACCTGACATATTGTTGTTGAAATATAAGCACCTCACCAGGGGTGTTTCTAGCCTTTCGTCAGTACCTGGCAAAGGCCCCTCATTAAAACATGCTTCCCAGTATTTTAATATCACCCTGTACTGTTTCAGAACTGTTACATTCAGAAAATCTTACACCATTTCAGGCAAAGAGGAATTGCTATTTTCACATAATTCAACCAGTTTTTTTTATCAGCAAAGAAAACCTTACATTAACAAAAATGTCAGGGGTATATTGATATATAAATATATATCCTAAACAATTACAGAAGCAGAGCAGATTTCATTTCCCAAGATCGCTCTTGGGCATTTTGCTGTTCAGCTAAAGGCTTTATTTAGTCATTTACAAGAACTTTACAAGACACCAGTTATTCTTCTGTTCAAATGCAGGTATAGTTTATGCTGTTCCTAATGTTCTGATACTCTTTGCAACTGCAGTCTGCATTTAAGCATTCAGTAGGTGTTAGACAGGAGTTTATTAGTATAACTGACAGCCACAAACGTCTATTGGTTTATTACAGTGACCTGAGTCATTAGTTTTCCTGTGCGAAACTTACACTTCCATTATTGTATTGGGACGATGGAGAGAGCCCTCTAGTGGTGACGAGACTACATAATTCAACAGAGTCACAATGCAGATCTTGCGATCACATGGACTGCACACACTACTGCTGCCTAGTTCATCGGTCTTGTAAAGAAAATAAATAAATAAAGATAAATGCATGAGACAACAAAAGCGAATCCTGTTTGTTGTTCTTAATAACATAGGCTAAGGCTACCAACAACAATAGCATTTAATATTTAATGTCACTTCTACATTCTCCACTACAACTCCATTCACCTATATTTACAGATTCTAAAGAGGTTTTAAATATTCACACAATTTACATTAATGCAAATATTCCAGAACAATAACCTGTTTGCATGAACATTAGGCTATAAACTTTCTAACATATGTTAGCACTTGCTGATAACACCCTCTATTGGCGAAAAGGTGAAGCGCAATCTAATAATACTGAGCTCACTTTCCTAAATAAAGATTTTAACATTTTACACTAACATAAGTTTTTATATTAAACTGAGGTCTTTAACTGAACGTGACCTTATGTGTGTCTGTTACTGTGTTGTTTAAACCTGGGCAAATGAAATAAGTAAAAGTAAATATCAACACACTTACAATCAATACACTCGACAACAGCAACAAAATGGCCAATTAAAGGACAGTAGAGTATGTTCATCGGTGAAGTTTCCTTCTGTATGCGGAGTTATGTATAAAGTTAGCAGATTTCACAATTGCATTTTACCGTTTGTTGTTTCCTGGCGCGGTTTGTTTGATCGGCGATGACGTCATTAAATTGAGAAGGTGTAACGCGCATGTAAAATTAACTTAGTATACACCACAATAACTAAATGAATTTTTTTTTATATATATATAAACTGTATTAATTTCAACATTAGGTACGCTGCACCTTTATTATTATTATTATTATTATTATTATTATGCCTTAACAACTTATACAAAAAAATAAATACAACTGACAATATAAAGCCAGGGAAATAAAGGAGAAGAAAAACACAAAGGAAAAGAAAAAATAATTACAATGAAAAACAAGCATGGCGTTACTCAAATAATTTGAAGACGTAACACGATAGTTTTAATTGTCTTAGCGCTTCTTTGAATAGTACAAAAATTGATTTCCAATTCTTTAATAAAACACTATAAAAACTGTTTTCTGTTGTACATAATGTACATTTATGAATGTGACATTTAACTAATAAAATAAATACAATAATAACAAAAATGTTCACACTTTCTAAATTAAAATATCCAAATATTTTCAAAACGCAAAGCTGCACATCTAGTCTTTGGCTGCGTCCAGTGCATCATATACACGTTTTTTCTTCACTGATATGCCCCCAACTTGGAAACTCTGGGCTTTAAGACTGCGTTCATGCCATCCCTTAATTACAACACCTAAGGACATTTTATGCATTTAGATTTAAGAATATGAATAGTATCTTTTGGGGAACTATTATAAGTTGAATTCATGTAAATTATGCTGGGATAAGAAATATTATTAAACATAAATATAAGACTTTTGTTTGAAAGTTGACTTTCTCTGAAGTAACATCCTTCAATTAACAGTGGAGGTAAACACAAGGTCATGGGGTTAGAATATAAAATAACTTCTTTAATTAGACAAATAATGGAGAATTTAGCCCGATCAACAATTAAATAATTAAGATTCTCAATATGAGAATATAATTCTCATATGCTAAAATACTACTCTACATTAAATGGGACCGTGGCCAAATTCCTTTCTCCTCTTTTCTCAATCTTTTTCATATAGTGTTTTTTTCCTAACTGTAATGTATCTATTGTTCCATAATGGTGTATTGTGTGGTCTAAAGTTATGGTTATACAAAATCTTCCAGTATAACCAGACCTGTTGTTGAATCTGGGATAATTTAACTGAGAGACATTGAACAGAGAAATCACACCTTAGTAGAAACTCAATACCTCCTAACTTCTTGAATGACTCTCTAGGAATATGAAACCAAAAATTGTAATACAAACCGGATTCCAAAAAAGTTGGGACACTAAACAAATTGTGAATAAAAACTCAATGCAGATGGCAAATGTCAATATTTTATTTGTAATAGAACATAGATGACAGATCAAAACTTTAATCTGAAAAAATGTATCATTTTAAAGGAAAAATATGTTGATTCCAAATTTCACGGTGTCAACAAATCCCAAAAAAGTTGGGACA
>JAUYWG010000061.1:6392906-6419261 GCA_034779775.1 Enteromius afrohamiltoni | reverse complement strand
GCCATCTCCACACCATTGCATTCAGTTTTTATTCACAATTTGTTTAGTGTCCCAACTTTTTTGGAATCTGGTTTGTAGTTTAAAAGGCAATTCAACCAGTTAATTTTTAGGTTCCTATTTACACTCAAAATCAATAGTTTGTAAACCTTTATCTTTATATTGTTTTATCATCTCTACTTTATTAATGCAATGTGTCTTTTTCCAGTTGTAACCAAAGTATATCTGTTTGATTTTTTTTTTTTTTTTAATAGCTCTATTTGTAATAGCAATTGTGTATGCTGCATAGATTAGTCTTGAAATGCTTTCCATCTTAGTTAAAAAATATTCTACCTAATAAGCTAATATCTCACAATAACCAAGAGTTGAGTTTAATTTGACATCTATCTATAATTTTTCACACGTTTATGAGTTTGTTTTTAGTGGTTTCTTTTGAAATCTGCATTCAACTTTAGATTTTATAGGAATGATGTAAGCTTCACGTAAGAGACATTGATGGATTGGCATTAATTCACACTTGTTCAAATTGATATTTAAACCTCAAATTGATTTTTAGGCCTAAGAATAAGTGTGAATTAGCTGTAGTATTTTTGGGACCTAATTTCTTCATTTAAAAAAAAGGGTAGTATCACCAGCAAATTGACTGATGACTGGTGTTCATGTCCTTTCAACTCGTAAATACAATGTATCCAACATGACTTGAATGCACCAATAGCCTACAGTAGCTAATACTGTACAGACTAAAAGGCTAAAAGGAAGGTATGCATGATGTGTTTATTTCAAAAGATGCTGTAGTGGTAGACCACATTCTTTTGCACTGCTCTGCAAATAACATACAGACTACAGGAAACAGACAACATTTCTAACCAGAAATGTCATCAAGCCAGTTTGTTTTGAAAATACAGTAGTTTACTTCTGGAGATAAGCATGAGAGCTGTGCATTGAAACCGAAACTTATACCACAAAAATAGGTCGTGAACTTCCAGAAAATGAGCTGCAGCTCATAATATTCAATTACAATAAAAAATATCCAACCAACAGTTTTTTTAAATATTACAAAATTAACAATGATAAGAAAAGTGATTCAAGATACTAATTTCACCTAAAATAAACAAATAAATATATTAAAATATATAAAATAATACCTAAAGTTATATGTGCCTCAGAGAGCTTCCTGGGAAGCTATTTTTGAGTTTACAAATCACATTTCTCCAAACCCAGGCCACTGTTCTCAAAACGTGATCTGAACACTTTGCGATTGTCTTAACAAGTTTTCATTCAAATTACAAACCATGTGAATCATAAACGCTGTTTTTGTAATAGTTCATTCAGCCAACCAAACTGTTAATGTATCAGGAACATATCAAAACACAAAGCACAAACTCTTATGTACCATTTGTTCAATCACAACAAACAAGGCTTTAAATGCACTATATTTTCTGATATTGTTTGGTTAATAACAAACAAAGGAAATGCAACGGACAGCGGGGTGTAAGAGGAGATTAAATCAATTACTCTAACTGACCATGTAAGAAATCATGGCCTCTCCTCCTCTCCCAGAAGCTGGAAAACAGAAAGAGTTACGATGTCAATACACTTCTATATTTATCAGTATTGTGGTTTGATTCTTAATAGTCCTCATGGAACAGCTTACGTTCTTTGAATGTCCAAACATTTTTTTAAATTGAAGTCTGAGTACATTCAAGTAGGCGATCAAGTTTATTTTGAATGGAACAAGAGCATTGTTGTGCTCCAGAACACTGTGGAAGAGGCCTGTGGAGATGTTGAGACAGCAGTCAGTATTCCTGAGATAATGCTGCAGATAATTGAATACCATCTGTTCTTTCTTAAAAAATCCACTGTGTTGTTCGAAGTAGCCGTGACACTTTTTTGACAGTGGACTTCTTTGTGTCATACTAGACTTTCCCGGTCTGGTACGTTCAGCAGTGCGAATGGCATGGCTCTGGAGAAACAATCTATTACATACTTGAGCTCTTGAAGAATTGCTTTGAGAGACATTCTTTGGATAGCAACCTTCATGGTGTTTTTGGAGGGATGCGATGGGAGCTCATTCTAGTAAAGAGGTCAAGCAAATCATCTTCATCACATTCCTCTAGTGTGCCTTGACAAGCCTTTGCAATGGCAGTTTGTCTAGTCAAAGAGAGGTAGTTGTGTAAAGTATGACATCAGAACATTGTCATTTACTTGCCCATTGACTTGTCCATGCATACATGCTTAAATGAAAGCACCTTACTGGCAGTACACTAATATCAAATAATCCTTTTATCCAAATCCTTCCTAACTGCCTTCCATTCAGCTTCAGAGAAATCTGGTCTCACTCTAGGAAGTCGCTCATCATCCACTTCACACTGTTGCAGAAATGATCCAAGAATGCAGTGTAAACTTTTCTGGACACTACACCTTTTTTCTCACTTACAAAATCTATCTTCAGAGAAGATTGAATTATGCTGCTATCCATCAACACGGCCAAAAGATAGTCTTCAACCTTTACCCTTTGTATTAAAGCATTCACAATTTTTGCATTTTATGATTTTCCAGATAAAGTTAAAATGGAAATATACTGTATGCACATTTTCTGATGATGAAGGCATTTCAATACCCAGAAAAAGGCAAAGTAAAAACAATTTAAGATAATTATGCGTGGATTTCTTTAGAATGTGTATTCATCATTTTCAATTAATTAGTAATATAATATTTCAAAAGTAATTTTATAAAATGTATAGTTCTGGTCCTTGGTATTTTGGTACCTAAAAGGTACATATCAGTACGTAAAGGTTACATATTTTAACCCAATAGGTACAAAAGTCCATACATCCAATGGGGCATCTATACATGTCTATGGTTTCAACATGAACTTTTATGTGGGCAAGATTCGTACTGTTTGTAATAGTTCTATGTAGGAGCAGAACACAACTAAAATGTGCTTAAAATGCTGGGAAACCAAAAGAATATGCAGTTGCTCAAGGATTTTGCTTAACAACGGTAAGGACTTTTATGTCTGAGGAGAAACTCATGAGCTGCACACACACAAAAAAAATGTAGTAAATGATCATTGATCATCTAGGAAGCCAGACTTTGTAAAAACAGCCAGGGGATGCACATTTTTCTTGTTACTGTGGAATAGATGCAAGTTTCTTCTGTTAAGTAAAATAGCTATATTAGGCAATTTCACAGTTCTAAAACGTAAACCAGCGCTAATTTTTGCAAACATATACACTTCTAGGCCCTAGATAACATTTATTACCAGTGAACCAAGTACCTATTAAGAGTATAATTTATTCTACATGAGGCTTGGCATGTGGAGAACTGTCATGTGGTGATATATTGACAGCCTAACCTATCAAGCTATCATTTATTTGTTAGTTAAATATAGGTCCATTGGCCTTTAATTAAACATTTTCATGATCGGGAACATCTCCTGACATTAAAAACTCCAGCAAATCATCTTCCATTGCAGAGATACAACATATTGTTACTGAATTGTGGTGAGTGAAATCACTTAGTTTGATTTATTGTATTTAAATAATAAAAATTAATTTAATACAATACAGAAATTTTCAAATTCATTTTTAAAGATGCTTTATATTATTGTTATTTATTAATAATGTTATTATTATTATTTACATTTTTATTTTATTTTATTTTAAATACAACATACGTTCTATTAAATAGCCTACAACTACCATACAAAATAAAGTAGGTCTAATTCACATTTCTTAAAAATACTTTTATATTTCAGTGCGTATGCGTTCTCACATACTTGCGCGCAGCCGTTAGTACGGATGACACTATTGGTCCAGCAGCATAACGCCATGGGGGGCGGATTCTCATTGGGTGACAGCTGCTTAATCTGAGAGCTCAACATTTTGTTACATCTCCAGCTTTAGCGTTTATTTATGGATTTACGCTGGGAGAGACAATAAGGGCGAACGCGCAACGAAACGACAAGATCTGCTGCGAAGAGAAGGAGTAGTTTAAATCCTCAGTAGCGTGAGAACGTGAGTAGCTTTTATGATACTTCCATGTTGAGACAGTGATGAATGAACAGCACCATGTGACAGTATGATAACTGTGTGTGAGGGGATGCAGTGAAGAAGCACTGGCCAGACAGTAACATATGGATGATGATGACACGCGCTGTCTCCGTGGGTCTGGTTATAACACGGTTAGGCTAACTAAATGCTCAGACATGAAGTGCAGTTAGACGACAAAGACTCCTAAATGAGTCTGGACTGCGTTTTTCCTCCTCCACCTGTTTTCAGCATGCCAATGGAGACACATGCTCATATAAACACAAACCACAGGTCATGATGACGCATAGCGTTTTACTGTAAATTTTAACGTGTTATGTGACGAAACCTACAGCGTGATGTTTTATCCGCGAAACGCTTTATTATGGGCGTAAGGAATAACAGTAGGGGTACACAATATATTTTAAGCGTTTGCTTCTCTGAACAGCGTCAATGCAGTTTCCAGCATCAGACAGGCTATTTGAGGACAACATTTGGCAAGTCCGAGTCCGTATGAGACGTTCGTTCATTTGAACCGGATCACGTAGACAGTGTGTTCACGTAGTGACGTGTAGGACCGCCGCATCTGTTTTTATTTTATATTGCCAAACCGAAATTGCCTTCATGCTTTCTAGTGTGATGAGTAAGATTTGTTCATTCGTTACAGGTTGTTAGAATTACATAGTACTCATGCCTCGTGTGTAATATGACTGGTAATTGGGATTATAAGTAATCTCGAATGCACGTGACACAGGTGGCCTGGCCTGAACACATCAATTGAGGTGCCGAAGGAGCAGTTCTTTTTATCTACACATAACATTCACCTTATTATTTAGTTATTTAATTACTACTGTAGTTACCTTTTGCTTATTTTTAGGAAAGCAAATAACATAAGAAAGTTTTTACGGCTCTGTGTATGAACTGCATGCCGCTCATAAACCGCTGATTGAGATTTGCCGCTAATTAAAGAACCGGTTTTACTGACTAAATGCACATGAATAAATCGACCAGACCTTAAACAGGCTTTCACGCCTTAAAAAATATGAATGAAACAATTAATGAAACTGTAAAAAATGTTAAATAATAAATCGAATGTTTTGCCAACAAATATTGCGATTTAATTCAGACTTAACGTTATTTGAAATTAAATAAAAATTTACTGTTAAAAAAATAATAACTTATGTCAGCAGTTGCCAAGGCAACATTTTCAAGTTTCTTTTAGAAATAAAATACATTTTCTTTTTAAAATATTTAAACATTAAAAAGCCCTATTTTTAATACTAATAAAATAACAAAAACACACAGCAAAGATTTAAATAAAAATATACCTTTACAAAAATCTTAAAAACTCAAATTCAAAATATGAACAAAAATTTTGATAGCAACTACATTATGTTAAAAAAAAAAAAAAACATTTTAGAACAGTTATTTAAAAAAAAAAAAAGTCAAACTTGATGGTGACCATTGTCTTGAACTTTAAATGTATACTCTGGAAATAGAATAGAAGCAAATAAATAAATGCATTTTTCCTTTTATGTTCAGGTCAAAGGCTGCCACTGGATCTAGTCACATGGCAATCCATAAAGCTAGTTGTTAGACTCTTGTTATCACAGCCTGTTAACCCACATTTTCCTGTGCCAGTGGCGAAACCTGGAGTGGAGAGATACTGATTGGCTGCTTCTGTAGGTCATTCATTCCACTTGGTTACACCTATGCACAGACAAGTTTACAGCTAAATGATGAGACAAGCCCCTGGAGATATAGGACACTCGGTCTGCATGCATGCTTCTGAGAGCACAACATATCCAACACGCATGCAGTAAATGATACAACTGTAAATCATCTCTCTATCCATTCATCAGCCAAAGAGGTTCAGCTCAGGAGATACAGTAGCGTATTGTGTAAGGACTTGGCATAGTTTTGTAACGGATAGTTTACCATGGTTACACACTTTGCATGAATGACTTCATATTTGCATTTCTGTACGTATGTTTGCATGCTGCTTTCTCTGTGGTCAATGCATGAATTAAACGTTTCCCTATCTATGCAGGATGGAGTAAGATCAGCTGTTGGGCCAGAGACTTCCCTTGTCTGCTTCCATCACAGCACTAGGTCTGGACTGCAAACCAAAAGGGCATGCTGCAAAACCCAGGTAATGCAAGTCTCAGTGGAAGATAATAATATACAGCCATGTCTTTATATCTATAACATACAGCCATTTTTGAGTACAGGTATTATTTAGATTACTTGTTCAGCGGGGGAAAAACTGTTTATAGAAAATCATCTCATAAAGCTAGCTCGCTTTAACTTTTAACTCCCAACTGATACTGAGTTTTAGATTGTGTCTCAGCTGTTTTTTATATCTTTTCAGTGAGTGATAGTGCAGGATAACAGCAAAGCAGGACTCTGATTGGTTGACCTGCTTTGCCATAATTTGAAAGAGGCGTGTAACGTGTAAATATTAACGCGGTTGCAGTTTGTTTTTTTTCTGTTGTGGCCTATGTGTGTTCAAAGTGCAAATAAATATGTGGTATTTAAATTCGGCTTTGCAAAATGCACAGGATACTTTTGTTTTTTCCACAGAACCATCTGGCAGAGTTTTATACTGAAACTTTCCATCTAAACTCCCTTCCTTGGTCTTATCCATATTTCTTTGCACGTTGAACACACAAAAACTGCAACCACATTAATTGCGTTATTATTATTAATGCCGTATTTCACACATGAATGCCTTATTACCTTATTATCTAAACATAGGTACTATTTTACTTACTATCAATAATAAGCATTGTGGGAGTTTACTAAAAGAAAACCCTTAGTAAATGGTGAATGTGAAATGTTTTTAACAATTTTCAAAAATCTTGTTTTTCCATTTTGCTTTCCAATTAATTTGGATTAATAATTAATTACAGTTAATAATCAAACTGCAGCTGGGTTATTTTGACTAGTTAAAAAAAAAAAACTAAAAAGCAACTAAGACAATGAACAACAAAAACATGATTTTTGGAAAAGAACAGAAATTTTATTTATTTATTTATTTATTTTTTTACATATTGTAAGAAACACATCTAAAATTAACCATTCACACCCAGCACCTAAATCAGCATTATGCAATTTTTAAAAATAGATGTTTGTGTGAATGCTTTACAGACAACGCTTCCTTCCCAGAAATCTTTGAGAAAGAGTGAAAGTGCTGTTCTCGTAGTCTTGCTTTGTTTCCTTGTGTTTTTTCTGTGTAATTCATATCACACCATATGACCATTCAGCGCAGTACAAAGAAAAGGGAAGGAACCTGTACTCCCCAACAAACTTGTGTTCCCACCCTGAGACTCTCGCTGTTGTTATCCTTCCCTCCGTTTGATCACACGTTTAAAATTAGAAATGAAAGCATTCATAGAACACAAGAACAAATAATTAGCCTTTTTTTTTTATTAATCTCATTGTAACAAAGCATGAACCAAAGCTCTTTTGAAGATGGAGCTGAGAACTGAGTCAGAAATAAATCCTGGGATTGCAGCAGCATAGACTTCTTAGTTCCTTAGCTTTTATGGCAATACTGGCTTGGAGATTTTCATTTTGCTTTTGTTTTTTGTTCATTGTACTCCTCTCTTTAAACTACTTCAAATATTTCTTAACTGACTGTAAGAAAACTGTGATCACACCCATTCTGGTGAATGGTTTCATTGCATGATTTATATACATAAGAAGCTTGTGCAGTTATCACATAAGTATGAATCCATGCACTTTCATAGTTATATCATCTAATATTAGATGACTGAAAAACAAGTATTTGTAGTATTCATGCAGTGTGAATGGGTTAAGAAGACTTCTGAGGTGCTTATCATCAGGTAGATACAGTGGGCAGGACTGTGCTGCCTCAGTGATAGATGTGAAGGAATAAAAGTCTGGAGTAACTCCCTATTTTGGGACTGTCTTGCTTGCTTCTAGTCTCTAACGCTACTTGTTTTCTCTCTGATTGCTTGCACAATCAAACTCGCAGACCCTTTTAGACCAATGAAGTATCTGAGGAACCGAGGTAGGTTGCTATTCTTTCAGTGTGACAATACTGTAATGCAGTTCTTGGCTCTATCATGTCATGTTTTTGTGTTTCGTGTTTTTGTAAGGTCGTAAGTTTCATTTTTAGGGAATGCATGCACTCATAAAATGTACAGTGTAACTTTATTGCACTGGAACTTGATTCGGTTTAAAGCGTCTGCCAAGTGCAATAAAACTGGAAATGTTTTCTATGTTTTGCATGGGTGAACTTTGTTCAAACAATAAAGTATTTTACAACGTCAATGCATGATTCACAAAGCTTCTGGAAATGATGTGATAAAAAAAATCTGAATTAGAAATGCATGTACATGGATCTTTGGCTAATGAGTTGTTCGCAAGACTGAAGCGCTATAACAAACACACAAGTAGGGTCTATATCTAAAATTAGAAGGGCATATAAATACAGTATTCAGTTTAATCAAATTACATAGAATATATTTCTGCAACCCTCTGAACACGCACTGTAAAGGTACTGAGATTAGTAGAAACTTTTTGATGCAGCTCTTTTTGTGTAGCACATGTGGGCTGAATGAATGCAACGCTGTTTAACCTCTGCATGTGTGGAAAGTCTCTGTGTGTGTGCAACATAAATTAAAACATCATTTTGAATATTCAAAATCTCCTTGTGGTCCTGTGGGTTACCGTAGGTCAGCTCACTCTGGAGAGGGTGACATAAAGGTTGCCACAGAGACCACAGGGAGTCTAACAAGCCAGGTGTCTGTCCCAAAAGAGTGATTTGTGGAACGTAGATGGCATGCAGAACTAATCCCTGCTTAGAGGATTTTTTGGTTTATTAGGAGGTCGGGGTTGACTCCACTGAATAAAGATTTTATTTTATGCCTTTTAATTAGTACACTGTCATAAAAGGTGCATATTATCACCTTAGAGTAATATGTACCTTTGAGGTAGTAATAATTTCACGGTATTACTATGAATTAAAATAACCCCTAAGGTTATATATATTATATATAAATAGGTACAGTTTTTTCTGAGAATATCGAAGCTGTTTCTGCTACAGAATAAAATAAATAAATAAATGTTTGTTTAATGATCTCAGTTGTCACTTTTTTTCTGAATTCTGAGAAGAATATACGTTGCTGATAAACCATAAAGGTTATCATTATCGGCCATTTTCAGAACTGATTTGCTAATGAAATCTTTCAGAATCAATTATTTAAATATGATATATGGATGGGGCTTTGGTTCCTTGCCGCTGTCGCCTCTGGCTTGCTTAGTTGGAGACACCAAACAGTCTCTGCATTTGATGAATAAATAGTTTAATCTCATCATTATACATTACCATCACTTTGTTCTCATATTTGATAATGTTCAGTGCTTTACTACAATCTGTATTGTTTTATTGTATTGTTAAAAGCACTATAAATAAAAGTGACTTTACTTGACTTAAAAATAAATTTTGAATGTTTTTGTCAGAACCCTAATTATTCTTAATTTTGACATTTTGACACATCGTCAACCCCTAACTGTGAGAAAAAAGAATCTACAATTTTATTTGTTTTAATTCTGTGGTGGAAGCAAGAATTGTTATTTTATTCTTGGTTTGTTGCTCGAAATTCTAAGAAGGTATCAGAATTAAGTAAGATACAAAGTTCGCAATTTTGAGCTGAAAAGTCGCAATTATCAGTTTGTGTTGTGGAAACAGGCTTGAATGGGTTTGTTTTTGTAGTTTAATAACTTGTTTAATAACCGTAAAAAGTTTTACTGTGAATTCAAGTTGCTTACAAACTTATTAACTGAGTGTCTCTTTCTCACTCTTTCTCATTCAGAATTTTGTTTTCCTAAATCTGTATGACTTCAGTTTAAACTTTGAGAAACTCCATAAAGGGATCCTGCATTGCATTACTCTGCAAACCTACAAACAGAATCTGTGTTTTCCCTGTGGAAAAGTTTAGTTTTCTTCCCCTTCACAAAGTCTGTCACAGTGCCCCCTGCTGGGGCCATGCCCCACCTGCTGAACAATGACACTTCCTTTAGCTCCAAGCAAGAGCTCTTGGTCCTGCATGACAGTCCACTGGGTCCCAGCCTGGACACTCCTAGCCCACTGGAGTCTCTGGTCTCTGGTCCAAGCAGCCCATCTGGAGATGCCCACACTGTGCTCGACAAGACAGGCAAAAAGGGGCTTGACCTCACAGAGCCACCCACTGCGGTAAAGTTTGTTCCTACAGACTCAGAGAATCTTTGTGGATGGGGAGCACTGACCCCACAGTGTATCCAGACCTTCAACACTCCACGCTGGGTTCTCTTCTTCCTCTGTGTGGCCTCCTTCCTCCAGGGCATGATCATCAACGGCTTCATCAACACTGTCATCACCTCCATCGAGAGACGTTTTGACCTGCGCAGCTACCAGGTCAATCTAATTTAAACTTGTGTAGTTATAATAAGGTGTATCGGTACCATCCCACTTATATAATGCATTAGATGTTTTGTTTTTTTTTTGCTAGTATTGATTTATACTGCATGTTACATGCATGCTCATTATCTCTATTTTTACGTTCAGATTATGTTTGCCAGCATCTAATGTTCACTTAAAAAAATGATTGTCTTTTAAGCTAGTCGTACCACCCTGTGTCATGTAATCCCATGTTGACCCAAATCAGTTGATTCTGACAATTATGATTTATCAACAAACCTGTATAAAGATCTTTCTTCAATTGAATAAAAAATAAGATATTTTGAAAAAAGCTGATAACCGAACAGTTGGTAGTGACCGTTGACTTCAATAGAATGGGGAAAACTTTTGGGCAATAAAAATGGGAAAGTTAATGGCTACCACCAACTGTTTTGTTATCAACATTGTTCAAAAATGCCTTCTTTGATGCTCAGCAGAGGAAACAAAGTGGATGATGAATAAATTATGATAGTATTTCACTTTCTTGGGATGAACAATTTCAACAAATATCTAATTTAATGCTGTACATTATGATGTTGTTGTGCCTAAATTCACTTGTACAGTAGCATTTAAAATGATTAATTTGAGTTTTTTTAGTTTTATTTTAAATTCATTTAGAAATTTCATAACTGATATTTGGAATCTGCAAGAATTATACTATGGTTGCATCGCCATCTAAAATGCAAGGTTCAAAAGACTATTCATAATAATATAATTTTTCAGGAAATATTACTGTTCACCTGACCAGTCAAATGTTTTTTACGTTTTTTCCGTAAATTTTTGACTATCAATTTGACACACATTTTTGTAGTATAATTTTATTTAAAAATACTGTAAAAGCAGTAATATTGTAAATATTATTACAATTTTAAAATATCTGTTTTACATTTGAATCTAGTTGTAACTATTTTAATTAATTCCTGTAATGGCAAATTGATGAATGGAACAACGTTGCAACTTTAAACAATGTTGCATTCATTTAGCTTTGAGTAGAAAATTCATGGTAACACCATTTGTTTAAAATATATATTTTTTTGTAACATACAGTAATAAATGTCTTCACTGTCATTTTTGGTCAATTTAAATTAAATATTAAATCAGAGAAGCAACCATCTTGCATATCACAATGGTTTATGGGTAATACTAGTCTCACACATTATAGGATAGACAGTATTCAAATTGAGAGAAATGTACACCTCAGCATTATTAAGAGACTGTGTTGTATGTGTTGCTGTTGCAGGCGGGACTCATTGCGAGCTCCTATGACATTGCTGCTTGTTTGTGCCTGACATTTGTGAGCTACTTTGGTGGTACTGGTCATAAGCCTCGATGGCTGGGCTGGGGTGTACTCATCATGGCACTGGGCTCGCTGGTCTTTGCCCTGCCACATTTCACCACACCGCCCTACGAGGCGAGATTCCCAGAGCGCATGGGGCTGTGCTCGGCCAATCACACCGAGACATGTGTCGGCGAAGAAGGTGGGCTCTCGGCTTACCGTTACGTCTTCATGCTGGGCCAGTTTCTCCATGGGGTCGGAGCAACCCCTTTGTATACCCTCGGGGTCACCTACCTAGATGAGAATGTCAAGTCAAACTACGCACCTGTATATATAGGTGAGTGTGATGGCACCATAAAACATGAACACGTGCACTGTGTCATGCTGGTATTAGAAACCTGCTTGGCCATTTTCCCTTTTACCTTTGCCATCATCTAACATTCACTTAACTGAATAAGTGGTTAATTTATTAATACAATTAATTTGATTAGTACAATCCCCTGATGATAAAAACACAGAATCCACAAAAATGATATCAGAACTGAAAATGAAGCTAAAATTAATATCGGTGCATCCCTGTATTAATAGGACCTGATTTTGCTGATTTTGTTTGTTAATGTGTAGCTGATATCAAAAGTACTTAAGTACTCAAATCTATATTCTAAAATCTGCTTATATGATTTGTCTTTTTCATCACACACAGAACCCGCAAGAATTGATATTTGCCCTCACTGAACCATGTCAGTTTGTCCCACTCAGACTTTGACACACCTAGTCATTTTCTTTTGTTGTTATCAGTGAGAGCCACTAGTTTCCACCTCAGACATCAATAAAACAACCTTCCATTGTTTTCTCCCCAATGTCCAGTTTTCAAAGGCCATTCAGGACAATCACTACCCTGTTTGCCCCTCTCCAGACATAGGCACTGGAAATACTGCATCCTATTGTGTCTTTACATCAAAAACATGAATCAGTGTGTGAAACCAGATCAGCTTTCATATATTTCAGGGGGCAGAGGAGAGAGCTTGATATGCTTTTTACTGTTTTCTCAGGGATCTTCTACACAGCTGCCATTGTAGGACCTGCGGCTGGATACTTGCTGGGTGGATTTTTTCTCAATATCTACACAGAAATTGACCAAACGTAAGTGGTTAATGAGTAAGAAAAAAAACATTTCAACAAACGAGTACTTTATTATAAGTTATTGCAGCAAAAAAATTTAGTGTTTGAATTCAATTTATTATAATGGGTATATGTGAAGATTGTTTTAAGTTCACTTTCTTTTTTTTAAGTCTAGTTAATGTTAAAATTGATAGCTCTCAATTTTATATTTATATTTTTGTTTATATTTAACAACTTTAATGTTAGGCGGTAATAATCATGAGGGTGCAAAAATATTGAGAAAATCACCTTTAAGGTTGTCCAAATGAGGTTCTTGCAAATTCATATTACTAATCAAAAAAGTTTTGATATATTTATGTTAGGAAATTTACAAAACGTCTTTATGGAACTTTACTTAAGGATTTTTGGCATAAAACAAAATTTGATCATTTTACCCATATGCTCCAGCGTCACAAATGTCCTGCATGTATCTAAAATATAAATACCACAAAATATGACTACATAAATAGAAGACTAGATAGAAGAAATGCAGTGCACAATTCTGTAACATTCTAGGATTGATTTGGGACTTCCATGATGAAGAATACAGATTGAAATCTGACAAACACAGAAATAACAAAAAAAAAAAAAGTTAATTTGTTACTTTGTTAATACTAAACGTTGCACATCCTAAAGCTAACTTCTCTCTGTTTCTCTCTTTTAGGACAGAGCTGACCCCTGAAAACCCACTGTGGGTGGGAGCTTGGTGGATTGGTTTCCTGGCAGGGGGAGCAGCAGCTCTGATTATCGCTCTGCCTATACTGGGTTACCCACGACAGCTACCAGGTGCTACCCACAAGCTTTATTTAAAATAAGGCAAGTTACTGCAGTACAGCGTAGTATTAGTGTGAATAACAGTCTCACTTTCTATATCTTGTAGGCTCTCAGCGGTATGTGGCCATGCGGGTGTCAGAGGCCCACCAGCTGAAGGATGGCAGTCAGATCACTGCGACTGATCCTCAGTTTGGCAAAACAGTAAAGGACATGCCTAGGTATGGCTGTTTTTCCAAACATATTAAAAGCCATACTTGTGTGATTATATACCGCAATTCACTCTCTGTTATCATGTGCTGTACCGCTATGTTTATATTTAGACACTTCATTGATGGGGAATAGCTGAGGTTGTAGTTTTCTTCTCTGACAAGTTTATTTCGAATTGGTGATGAGTCCCTAGACGATTTTTAAGGGTCCAGGAAATTAGCACTTTTCACTGACTCTTTACTTTTAAAGATCCAACAAACTGCCACATACAAGTTATTGGGTTGTCTTTTTTAATTTGGTTTGCTAGTTTTCATCTGGCCACAAGTTTCCACTAGATATCAGTAAAACCTTGTTTTCCTCTCCTTCTTGTTTTCAAAAGCAACTGAAAGAATTGCCGCATTTCATCAATATCAGTATCTCGACCCAAATAAAAGAAAAAAGCACAAATTAATGCTGTTATACCCTGACACGATTATTAGCTCAAATTGAAATGTTGGAGTAGCTGGCCAAGTGCTGGGGTTTTAAACCAAGAGATTTAATTTAAGCGTATTAACTTAAAATGTTTTATAGAATAATTTAAAATGCGTGTTTTAAAAAGGATTAATTTCGGCCCTATGCGAAACAATTTTTTGCCAGCTTTTGGTCTAATCTAATGTGATGATAATTAATGCATTTTAACTTTAAAACATTGCATATGTCCAAACATACCAGTCCATCAAATATAATTTATAATATCCTAATATAAAATCCTCCTCCTGTTGTCCTCTCACATCAAAATCCTCCAATAAATCTGTTTAGAACTCTTTTGGACTATTTGTGCTTGATCTGTACATATACTGACTCAAACAATAAAGCAATATTTTGGGTGGACCAGAACCAAATGGAAGTTTAAAAAAAACCATCCTGTTGTATTGTAATAATGAGTTAAAACACACTTTTGCTTAAGAGTCTATTATTAATATTATATTTTCTGCAAGTTCATTTAATGGCTGAATTTAGTCTTTATTTATTTATTTTTTTACAAGGAATTCAGAAAGTTATTCAGTCATTTCAACAATCCAAACAACTCATAAGCCTTTTACTCCCTTTCTCTCTTTAGGTCAATGCTGCTTCTTTTAAGGAACCCTACCTTCATCTTTCTGTGTCTCGCTGGTGCCACAGAGGCCACGCTCATCGCTGGAATGTCCACATTTGGCCCAAAATTTCTAGAGTCTCAGTTTAGTCTGAGTGCTTCAGAGGCAGCAACCTGGTTTGGTATATCAACTTAAATGTCACACCCTCTTGCTCAGATTATTGTTAGTTTATATGAAACAAATACACAGAGTTATTTATAACTCTTCTCATTCCAGGATATATGGTGGTACCTGCAGGTGGAGGCGGTACCTTTCTCGGTGGCTTCATTGTTAAAAAGCTGAACCTTCGCTGCCGTGGGATTATCCGTTTCTGTATGTTGTGTGCAGTGGTCAGTCTGACAGCTATCTTCATCTTTTTGGTACACTGTCCTAATGTGCCCATGGCAGGAGTAACTGCCTCATACTACAATAACTTTACACACAACCACTACAGCGCCCCTTACCGGCAGACAGAGATCCATAACAACAGGTATGAAAATTTTGAAATTCATTACTGTACAGCCAGATTTATGCACAAACCATCTTTTGCCATTGAAATAGTGCTTTCAGGTTTTACTGAAGATACACATTTATGACACGAGAGTAGTAAAATGAACCACGCAATGCTGTTTACTAATGTTTGCGCTTATCAAATTACTGCAGAATTTTCCCCTTACATCTGAACCTTTATGGAATTGCAGCTTTGTTCAGGAAGATAGGTCATAATTATACAAACATCAGAGTCAATGAATATACAGTGTTCTAGAGTTATAAGCAGTGCTTGGTAGGTTACTTGTAGTTTTTTAATTTCAAATTACATGATAAGATTGCTTAAACTAGCTCGTTTATCACAATTTAATTACGATAATCTTGTATCATATTGATATAAAAATACAAAAAGAAAATATAGCTGCAAGCAGCAATTACCAGAGTTTGAGCATTTTAAGGCTTTTGAGGTTAAATAGGGACATCGAAAATGGACAATAGGCTCGTAGACACACACACAAGCATACATTCACATATATTGTGTTGCAATTTTAGATGGTTATATAGCTACTGTATAGTGTCAGCTCTATGAAACTTTGCATGCTTGCTAAGACTCATCTGTCACATGTTTTAACCACGTTTCATAAAGTTTTGTTTTTGTGTTTAGGTTTTATAGGTTTTTGAGTATATGTTGCCACACCCCTTTTTAAATGACCTATTACAACTAACCAAATTGCAATTGAAAGACGCATATTGATCTCCGTTAAAATTGTCTAATAAAGTGCTCAAACTTCATTGGCTGATGGTGGACATGTTTTTAGAGATACACCAATGTCCTCATATAGACTAGTTTGGATTAAGTTGCTGCATATCAATTTTTAAAACCAATCAGACCAACGGTTGTCTAGTTATAGCTGAAAATGTTTTTTTTTCTGACTCATAGCGCCCCCAAGTAGCAGAACTATGCATTTTTTTTTTTTTGACTAAAGTTTGAGCTTATACACGTGTACAGAGTTATAGTCCAAATAACATTATCATACACACTAATTGGCCTACTGTTTCGTGACAACATCAAAATTTCAACTTTTTTTTATAATTATTGATATTTAATGTCCACATATTATATCTGCAGTGGTTTGGTTCCAATCGGGAAAAAAAACTAGGACTAGTTCGTAAAAGTGGGTTATGGATATAGCTTAATTTTGTGTGAAAACTGTGCATCTTGCTACAATGTGAATTTTTGGAGTCTACGACAAACGTTTTTTTGTGCTGTAGCGCCCCCGTTAGGCCAATTGGGCTAAGACTTTGATAGTTTCTCCCTATATTGAGGGCACCAAGGCCTCACTGTTTGGTCTGCTCGATTAGTTTTAGGGCAGAAGAATAATACTAATATTAAAAACAACAATTGCAATAGAGTTTCAGGGCTATGTGCTTGAACCCCTAAAAAAATATATTCCAATTGTTTAAATTAACAACATGAGTACATTAAACATTTTGTTACGGGTTCATAAAGGATCTGCTGGGGGTTCTAGAGTTGAAAGAAAAGTAAACAGTGAACAGGCAAATGTATTACTTATCTTAAAATCTCAGGGGGGCTCCAAGTAAATGCATTAAGTGAAAGAGGTTTGGATGACAAGCTAAAGAGATTGACTGACAATGTGTTATTGATTGAGGTTGAGGTGAAATTCAAAAGTAAAATTCTTTTCTCTCCCTCTCAGCTTCTCAGATCTGGGAAACCTGACCGCAAGCTGTAACATTGGCTGTCACTGTGTCAAGGAGTTGTTTAACCCTGTGTGTGGTGCGGATGGAGTCATGTACTTCTCTCCCTGCCATGCTGGCTGTACTTCTCTCAACCACACATACAGCCTCAGAGGCAGACAGGTACACAGACCCCATGTTTTACTCTTTTAACAACACGATCAGTCAATTGACTCGTAACTGGACACATTTTTTGATTGAATGAATTAAAGGTAATTGAATTTAGGGGGATATACCATAAGGGACCATTTTTATCTTTTGGAATCAAGAGCATAACCTATGAAGGCATATTGTACGTTTCAGAGCATGATACTACACAGATGTTTTAAGAGAAAGCTGCATAAATGTGACCCTGGAGCACAAAACCAGTCTTAAGTCGCTGGGGTGTATTTGTTGCAATAGTCAAAAATACAGAGTATGGGTCAAAACATGTCAAAAAGCATTAGGATATTAAGTAAAGATCATGTTTCATGCAGAATGTCCTACCGTAAATATATTAAACCATTTGATTAGTACTATGCCTTTAAATTTGTCCAAATGAAGACAAATTCTTTCTTAGCAATGCAGTTTTATCAGTATTTGGATTTCCAATAGTTATCTCTGTCATATGTAGCCCTATCCCCATAAACCATACATCAATGGAAAGCTTATCTATTCACTTTTCTGATGAAAAGTTTTAGAAAAAAATATTAATCTACTCTTATTCTTGGCTATGAATTTGTTCATATCAGTGTGCGTTTATGCATCTGTAGGTGTTCTCTGGATGCAGCTGTGTGGTAGGGAATATATCATGGGGAGAACAAGGTTTTGCTGAAGAAGGAAGATGTGTGTCATCGTGCAATCACATGCCAGCCTTCCTCACCTTCCTCTTCGTCATCATCTTTTTCACTTTCCTCTGCAGTATCCCTGCGCTTACTGCCACACTCAGGTATGTATAAATGTTTGAGATCACACAATGTAGCTTTTATTTGACTAAATTTAATTTTATTTAGCAAGGATGCGCTAAACCGATCAAAGTAAAGACATTTATAAAATTTCTATTTTAAATAAGCGTCGTTCTTTTGAAGCTCCTATTCATTAAAAAATGTTTTTATTGTATTTATCATTAAATCAGAAAAAAAAATCATAAATCAACCCCAAACCTTTGAGTGGTAGTGTAGATTAAAATGCTAAATTATGACAACAATATTATTTCAAATAATAATTGTATTGTGGAATAATACTTTTCAATAATAATAAGTTTATTGTTTAAGTATTAAGCTACTGTAGTGTTCCATTCCAAATGTACAGAAGATAGTAGGTAGTCTTCATAGGATGATGTAATTGTCTCTCTTCTCCTGCAGGTGTGTTCCTGACAGTCAGAGATCGTTTGGACTTGGAATCCAGTGGATTGTGGTCAGGACTCTCGGGGGGATCCCAGGCCCTATAGCGTTCGGCTCTGTAATTGACATCTCCTGTCTGTTGTGGGAGGAGCAGTGTGGGGAATATGGCTCCTGTTACCTATACCACAACTCAGCCATGAGCCAGTACTCGCTAGTTGCAGGCATCATCTACAAGGTGATGATGGAGAAAAACACACTTGAAAATATCTGAAAATGATGCAACTCATGGTGACTCCACATTTAATACATTTTAGCTTGTATAAAACTAACTTTTCAATTTACCAACATTTCTTATTATTATCATCAGTGTTGAACACATCTGTGCTGCATAATATTTTATGGAAATCATGATGCATGTGAAGAGTTTTTTTCACCGGCGTAGTGATGAGTTTTTTAACTACAGAGTTACTTTAGGAAATAACAAAAAAAAAACATGATATTCAGAATTTGAAATATTGTAACTGACACAAATATTAACATTTCAGATATAAATTTGATTTGGTCCCACTTTATATTAAGTGTCCCTAATACCCATGTAATCCCATAGTATCTAGATGTGTATGTAGTATGTAAGCACAGTGTAAGTACACACCAGTACATAGTATCTACAGCTGTAATATTTCTGTAACCTCACACATGTAACAACCCTCAGAATGGTGTGTGTAAGTACAAATGTGTAACAGGACTAACAGCACTTTGTGGTAAATAAAGTGTACTCTGATGTTACACAGCAGCGGGCGGTAAATCAGGCTTTGCATAGAAATCAGATCAATTAAATCTGAAGGAATTTATGTTTTTTTTCCCGTCAGGTTTTAGGCACTACGTTCTTTTTTCTGGCCACCATGCTCTACAAGCCACCCCCCGAGTCACCTCAGAGCAGCTGTGAGAGCACAGATGTGGGAGGGGGAGACGCCAGAGACCTGCCAATCAAAGACCTCCCCGCTGAGATCATCTCCAACCCGCACGCCAAGTTATGACCTCAGTCTACAAATGCAACGACACCTCACCTCAAAGTGTGCGTGTACACATCTTTGTGTCTCTAGATATGTGTGTGTATATAAAGTCAACACAATCACTGTTCCCCCGTCTCAGAGTCCACCGGCCAGGACACAATCACTAAAAGTATGCTACGCAAACAGAACCTAAAACCAAAAGCCAACATAATCTTAATTTGAAGAGATTGTTTAGGCTATATAAACAGATATTATTTATATAATTTAAATGTAAAATTAGAGCATTTTCGTAAAGAAAAAGCCATAGGATATAGAAAAAGAGCACTTAATAAAAACATAATGGAAAGAGAGTAATATAACTGTGCAGATGTGTTATTAAAGATAGTGGATTTAAATGCTGCTCAATTATACAAAAAACAGACAATTAATTACAAACTGTGCCTTTAAAAAGAGTTTTGCAGTAGTCAGCACAGTTAGAAAGAGATGCATTGGAATATTAAACTCACAAACCCTTAAATCTCTCTAAATTGCACTGTAAACTTACTTCACTGATGGAAATATACATCTGAACCATGTACAGTAGTGAACCACGTACCATTAAACCAAGTTTCATCCTGCAACGCAGCAGTACACAGTTCTAGCCCACATTCTGATGACATCTTAAACATGTATGACTTGTGATTCATGTATTTGATTTTCATAAATTCTGAATATTTTTTACATTTTAAAATGTGCCAAAACACAGAGGGGCTTCAAGGCGTGAGGTCACAGAGATGCAAGAGAGAGATCAAGAGGCAGCAGGTTTACAAAATGAACTTTTTGCAACTTTTTCAGATTGAAAAACATACCACCCAAGATGGGATATTCCTAAAAAGCACTTCACTTTGAGATTATACTTGCACTGATTTTCAGCTACATTTATGAAGGTATATTGTAAAACATAAAAAGATACTTTTTCTCGGTTGTTCATAAAATAAGCATGCAGCATTTTATTTTATTTATTTTTTTGTATGTATCATTGTATTTTTTTTTTTTTTTTTTTACATAAAAGTACCCCATGCTGCTTAAATCCAAATATAAGAAGAATAACAAATATCTGCCACGTGAACCTAATTTGCTTATATTAAGTGCTACTAAAACATCTCACCAATGATACTACATTTAGAGGGTTTTATTTATTATTACATGCATTTGTTCAGATTAATTTTCTAATGTTGTATCAGAGCTCTTACTATTATATTATTATATTTTTTCTTTCCCTGATTTGATGGATTTCGATGGATTACATCAACCCTGAATGACAATGATGCACTCGGACATGGAAGATTTGCACAATGAAACTGAACATGCAACAACAAAGAGTAACGTGATGTTTGTATTTGAATTTGTGGTGGTTCATGTGTATTTTTTACTTTAATGACTGAAAGAAATGTGTCTTGTGTCACAAAAGGAGTTCGCGAGTGGGCCTGTTTTTGTCTTTTTTAATATTTGTGTTATTTTATACCACTATGTTTCTAAACACTTGTAATTAGTTTTGGTACTTTCTTTTTGTTAAGTCATTTTTTTATGCAGACATTTCGATAAAAGCAACAACCCAAATACAAACAAAAGCAAACTATATTTTATTCCTAACTTCATTCTTTATTTGTACAATCCTATTTATTTAATCCTACATTTATCAGACATTTAGTAATTAAACAACTTAATTGGAACATAGAATATATATTTTAAACATCATTTGAAGTTTTTTATTTAGTATATGTACATCAACAGCCTCCTTAGCTTACAGTAGTCAGACTGGGTTCATTTAAATGATGCAGACCTAATAAAACTATGCAAACGCTTCAAATTCATCAGACTTTACTTTTAAGTTATCTATTTGTCTTCTTTTTCAGTTTCATATGCAATATCCAGTTAATTAGCACAGCTGCTTGCTCACTGAGTGAACCAATATTTGCAGTTCAGAAAGCACAAGCCACTCTAACCTCAGAATTTCATAACACATAACGCTCCATTGTACTTTTTGTGGTTGTCACTAGATGTCACTAGCGATGTAGTGTTGTATTTTTTTCCCCCACAAACTGAAAGGACGAGGACATTCTGAGAAAGAGATATAATAAAGAGAAATAATAAGATTTACAGTTCGTTTAAATGTAAGGCATGACTTAGGTGAACATAGATAAATATGTTTCAACATGATGCTCTGAAGATGTGTTCAAAACAAGGATTTCTGCTGGAAAATGTCACGGTGAAATGTCGCTGTGATCTTTCCATTAGAGTTGCAAATCTACAATTTATAGATTAAGCTGTAAAACATCAAAATGTTCAAGCTAAAGATAAGAATATAGAGTGGGATATAAAGGTAAATAGAGGACAGTGACTGTTGATGTCAGAAGAAATGGAGAGGCCTTTGTGGCAGTGGAGAAAAGATAAGAAACAAATGAAAACCCTCAGGCAGGGTAAGAATTGATATTGACATCCTAATGAATGCATGGCCTCTGAGCGAGTCAGAAGACAGGGAATACACGACACGGCTCTTTGTCATGGATCATCGTACTGTAAAATAAGATTAGTTTACCATGAGAATATGTCTGCATGAAAAGAACCGCATGAATCTTAGTGCAGCTAAATAATAAATGATGGTTGTCATTACTGCTCAGCACAAGATTAAATCCAGGTGGATTTCAATTTCCCTGGCTTAAACAACCACAATATCTTCACAATTTCGGAAAATATTGTTGTAATAAGCTCTAAATAAGAGGCTTACCTGAATTGCACAGGCACTGGTTGCTTCTATATATGCAAAGCATCACTGCAGGCAGACATTTAATGAAGATCAATCCATTATCTTAATGCACACAGTCAGTGAAATGCTCATCTTTAACGATGCAGACGTGTGTACTCAGTACTTGCTAATTAATCTTCCCCTAGGGAATTACGACGCGGTCTTAGTCTGCAAAAAAAGTCTGTTTGCAAATCTGTTTGTATTTTTACGCATGTGCATGTATTATAGCATCCTTGCACTGAATAAGTACAATCTGTTCTACTTAATCACTGACAGTCTTATTTGATGAGTTTTAGGATGTTTGAATTTGAACTTTGCTTAATAACATCACGCACAATTAAAATAAGCATGTAATGTAGTAGACATGCTAAAAATCATGAGGTCAAACACTAACAGACTAAGGGCGTCACATCCTGTGGTTGTTTTTACTGTATCTATTGCAAAGACGGAGGCTATGAGTTATTTTCAATTAACCGATTAAACTGCTTCACAAACAGTGTTGCCAGATTGGAAATGTCAGAAGTTAAAAATGATCGTATTTGGAAGAAACCCAAACCTATAGAATAAAGCTATTTATCTACGTACTGAGGGATAGTACATTGGAAGCCTGTGTGTTCATTCTTAGACAGATTAAAGTTGAACTGTCTCCATTCGCAGCAGTTAACAGGTCACTGGAAGTGAAGATTGTTGATGAATTATGATTTGAATACTGGTTTTGCTCATTATATTAAAGCTCAGAAAACCATTCATTTATTTGAACAAAAATACAGTAACATTATAAAATATTATATTTTTCAAATAACTGTTCTGTATTTAAATTTATTTTACATTTAAATGTAATTATACAATAGTTGTGGAAGCCCTTTTCCACCACTCAATAAAAAAAAAAAAGTGTGAGTTATAAAGTCACAAATGCAAGAAAAAGTCAGAATTGTGAGACTCACACAAAGACAAATGAAATGGAAGTAAGCATGCTTACACATACACACACAGACACACATAAATTAAATGTTTAACACTTAGTAAGCATGTTTGTGTACACACAAAGACACACTGAATAGAATGGTAAAGCTATTATATTAATACAAACATACAGATTCATAAAGTTTTGCGTTTAGATTTTATAGACTATATAAGGCTATATAGGCTGTTATAGGTATATATGGTCACGCCCCTTTTTTAAATGATCCTATTATAGCTATCCAAAGTACAAAAAAAAAAAAAAAAAAGTTTGATAATTATTAATCTAGAGAGTCCAGATAATTGTTCTGTATTGGTTTGATTCAAATCTTTTAATAATTAACAAATGGTATTATTGACAGCAATGATTCTTGAAGCACAGTTGCTCAAAATGAGGAGACCTATCATATGATATAAAGATTTAACGTTTGTGTCAATATTTGAACAATATTTGATAATTTTTTATGGAAATACTGGGTTTTTGAGGCATTTTTAACTGTTATAGCATGGTCCGATCTTAATGAAACTCTGGATAACTGTTCAGAGTCATCTGGCACATGATTTTAACAAGCTTCGTAAAGTTTTGAGTTTTGGTTATGTTTTAAAGGCCTTTGGGTTTATGCAACCACGCACCATTTTTAAATAAGCTATGGCTATAGCTAATCAAAGTTATAGCTAACCTAAGAACAAAATTCAGTATTATTTCAATAATTATTGATCTAGAGAGTCCACAGATATGTAACTGCAGTGGTTTGATCGAGATTCAAGATCGAGGTTTTTAATATATTTGTTAATAATTAATCAACGATTTGATTGACAGCAACGGTTTTTGAGGCAAGGTTGCTCATTACGAGGAGATCTATCGAATGATATGCATATTGTGTGGATGTGTCAAACACCTCGTGATTACTGGGCCAAAAAACCTGTTAGTGCCAACTAGTGGCTGATATTGTTCAAAATTCTTACAGACCTTTAGGACAACGAGTTGAATATCCCCATCGAGTTTCATTCCTTTAACCTTGTCTAATAAGTGAGCAAAACTAATTGGCCAATGGCGGCCAATTGGCAGAAGAAATGAGAATTTAAATGAACAGTAGTTTATGGAGGGAACTGAAACATTCCTCACTGGTGTCATGATAGAGCTGAAACATTAGCCTGAAGGCACAGAGTCACATACACAAACACACGCTCAGGCACAATCAGATAAGATACTTCTGTGTGTGTTAGGAGATGGAACCAATATGGTTGGACTGACACTTAACCATCTTAACCTCTTAACCGCCTCAAAAAATTGAGTCTTTTTTTTTTTAGATAATTCACTCAGCCATCTGTTTTACACACTGTGTAAACTGTTCCTGCTGTTGCTGGAGGAGAGTAGAGAGCAGGGGTGATTGAACAGAGATCATTCCTTCTCCCTCAACACGATGAGGCTTTTTAGCCACCACTTACAGTATAGAATGTAAATATCAAACAGAGAAGCAGCAGACTATTTCCTATACACAGGCTGGAGGATTTTCCATTCTCCAAGCATGTGAAATCGAGAAAACTCAAACAAGGGATGCAAAATGATCCAAATACAAATTCTTGGAACAGTCATCAGTACTTCTGAATAAAACGTTATGTGCGTACTCTACTAACCCTTGTCTCTGCATCTTGTATTTTTGTGATTTATTTCAAGTACACAGACAGATATAAATGTCACCTCCCGCACAGAGAAAGATGGTCAGATGATGAAATTCAATACGGCTGAAGACACACATAGACACACAAATAAACACCTATTTCATATGGTCACCGTCAAAGCAGCTTTTGTTAACGGCATCTCTGGGGGCTGTGAAGCTGGACGTGAAGGTCAGGTCTTTCATGTCAATTTCACACAGAACAGCCTTTCCATATGTCACTAAGTGATCAAGATTAGAGAGCATCAAGAAGACAGTCAGTTTTCCCTCTGACACCAGCTCTCAACACACACCTATAGCAGCATAAGCAAGCAAAGCGAACCAACAGATATATACTGTTGTGCTCTCGTCTGTATCGTTATTTAACAGTGTCCGTGGATGCATGAAGAGAATCACACAACAAAGATGAATCGTTGCAGGAACTTAGCATAACTTTACAACAGCGGGGTTTATGCTCTTGCCCAGCGCTGATGGGTTTGACTACCATCCCCACCAGAGCCTGCGAGCATAATGACACAAAAAAAGCAAAGGTCTTCCTTGTCCATCATTTCTTTCCTTTCTTTCTTTGTAATATAATCAAATACATCAGTTGTTTCATCAACGCTCATGTGCTGCGGACCGAAGTGAAAGCATTGTTCTTAAAAGACGCGATAGAAATTGTCCCCTGAGCAGAAAGAGAGAAAGGGTTTTACAGCCGGTACTTTTTAGTCCCCAAGCGAGATGGTGAATCTGAGACCTATACTCGACCTGAGACAACTGAATCGCGCCCTAATAAAACAGTCCTTCAGAATGCTCACGTTTAAAGCTCACAAATAGACAGTTTCACTGGACCTGAAAGATGCATACTTTCATGTACAAATAGCCCCTCATCACAGGCCATTCTTGAGATTCGCCTTCGAGGGGACATCATATCAATACACGGTTCTGCCCTTTGGTCTCTTCCTTGCCCCACGAACTTTTATAAAGTGTATGGACACAGTGCTTTCCCCTCTGAGACAGATGGGAATCCATGTTCTAAATTATCCCGAAGTTTGAGATAATTCTCATACATACAAGTGTCATATATAAATCATCAGGGGGGGTCTGTCATTGAAGTGCCTGTTCAGATTGTCTGCGCGCCTCCTCAGATGGGGTAAGAGCATCTCACATGCCCGGCAAACTGAAGAAGGGCACAGACATCCAAATCCAAAGGAATGGACTCTTCACCCACAAATAGGGCTGGGCGATATATATTGAGCGATATATTATGTGTGTCACGAGGGAGGAGGCGAGGAAGCATTCGGATTTAAGTGCAAGCTGTTTTATTTACACACAGAGCGTAGACAGAC
>JAUYWG010000061.1:6364301-6389493 GCA_034779775.1 Enteromius afrohamiltoni | reverse complement strand
GCATTTTGAACCAACTGTAGTCTATTTATCAAGCGTGCAGAACAACCACCCAATAAAGCATTACAATAATCTAACCTTGAGGTAATAAACGCATTAATTAACATTTCTGCATTTGAGGTTGAGTGCATAGAACGCAATTTAGATATGTTCTTGAGATTAAAAAATGCAGTTTTACAGATGCTGGAAACATGGCTTTCAAATGAAAGATTGCTATCAAACAGCACACCTAGGTTCCTAACTGATGAAGAAGAACTGATAGAGCAGCCATCAAGTGTTAGACAGTGTTCTAGATTATTACATGTGGGCTTTTTAGGTCAGATAATTAACACTTCTGTTTTGTAAGAAATTACTTGACATCCAATTTTTAATATCAGTTATGCATAACCACGGCATACCTTTTTGCATGTACAAAACATATATAATCAGAAGCGTGTGCTCATCTGTATTGTTGCTGTTTACTAAAACTACTACTGAAAATGTTAGTAACACTTTATCTTAAGAACAAGTTCTCACTATTAGCTAGCTAGATATTAGCATGCATATTGGCTGTAGCACGAAATCCTTTAGTCCTACAACACCTAAACTTAACTTTAACCTTACTAACAGTTAACATGCAGAACATTACTTATGAGTTAATTTAAGCAAAATCATAGTTAAACGTCAGTCAATAGAGAGAATAGGTCCCTAAACAAAAGTTTGACTGATTTTTTTTATTAAAACAAAAGAATAAATAAAGCAAATAAATCAATGAGAAATGTTGTCTTGGCACTTAACAAAAATGAGTTTGAGGTTCAATATAAATAAGAGTTAAATTAAATATAAAGCTATAGAATTGACAAGACAAAGCACTTAAAAATATGCTAAACTAAAAAAAAAAGCTTAGAATAATAAATAGCCTACTAATAGTATATAAAAAAAAAATAGAATGTAAAAAAAGCACAAGGATTAGCTATGAATAAAATCAGAGGAAAATTTCAAGAAATATTTAACACTAAATAAATATGCATTTTATTAACGGAATAAAGCTGCAGAAATGTGTATATAGATTTTAGAGGATTATAAATATATTTGCTGATATTCAGTACAAGTATTTTAGCAATTTTTCTGTTGTGATGATTTAGAATTTTTTGCCAGTATGAGTATTTATAATTAGTCTGAAACTAATGTGTTTCCTTGTGTTGCACATTTACGAATATCTTCCTAATGTTTGAGCTATATGTTACTTTTGTCTTTATAATACATATATGACATTTCACCTTTAAGGGAAATATCTCTCGCCATATCTTTTTAGTGACTGTGTTCTTAAAGATAGTATCTGGGTGCACAACAGCATTTAAGAGAGACAAAGTCAAACACCAAGCAGAAGAACATAATGACTTATGGATTCACATTTGTAGAGAGAGTGAAACAGAGAGAGGAAGATCTATTCTCATTGGCTTGCAGTGTAATTAGGTGAGATCTTGACCCTGTGCGAGCACTACGACAGAAGCCGTCACTCTGACTGAGAATAGGAAACGACATCTCTGGTCCATTTCTGATGCTAATAATTGCTTCCCACAACATATTGCACACCATTTTGTTGTTTCTTTCAAAAATTTGCCTTACACAAGCTGCATGAATATTCAAGTTGCATTTTGTTAATCAGGCTTAATCTGCTAAATGAGACTGATTACCCCCCTCCTCCCAAAAGAATGAAAGCGGCAAAATGCAATAGAAAAATACTCAATAGCGTTGCCTAATTACCATATTCACAACCTAAAATAATAGAGCTAATTACGTCTTATCAAAGCACATCACCAGGCAAGATTTTTTTTAAATAGACAAGCTTACTTTTTGTTTTACGCAGCTCATGAAAATAAATGTGTTTGTAAGCTGTACACATCAGTTATTTGTGTCGACAGCGCTGTCTGAGGCAGTCAGTGTTGTGCTGCTGTGTAAAGGGCATAATCCTCTTCTGTGTGATCTGTCACTGATCTGTATTTATGTTTCTTTGTAAAGCCAAAGCAATTGGGAGAAGCGGGTTCAGCCAGGATTTGAGAATGAATCTGACTGCCTTTTGAAACAAACACACACACACCTCTATATATATATATATATATATATATATATATATACACACATACACACATGCATGTACCCAAATGCCTTTCGTTTTAAAGTTAAATGAGAAAAATTTGTATTCATGATTGAATTTCTAGTATTTCATCCATGGCTGTGGGCCAACATCGTCCTGACACATTAACATTCAGATACAGAGTGGCTTACTCGTTTACTGCTCCATTAGTGATAAGATAAGGAGATAGACAGGTGGAATGAGGAGAAAATGAAATTCATCAAAGAAAACAAGATCATTTAGAGTGGTGGTGAAGGATTCGATTTAACCGCAGTGAAAGAGTTACAGCCAAATTGCCTAAAGCAGTCGGCCATTTTGCGGCAGTGTGTTGAAATGAGCAGAGTAACAATTACATAAAAAATGACATAATGTATTTTATTTACTTTGATAATGTGAGTACTGGGGGCAGTAATTATTTTACTGTTCTATATTTTTCTGCATCTCAATAAATGATTAAAAGAAAGGACAAAGCTTGCACTTTAATGTGATTGCTGGTGGTGGAAACGCCTGATAACTGAGACAGATTGCCATTTCCAAAAGAAACAAACTGAGGCCAATATTTATCTGTTGCCAGCTTCCTTCTCTTTGGCTTTATCTTTTAATTGCTTCTAGTCTCAAATAAAGAAATACAAATTCAATTTGGGTAATCAGAAGAACCCTGGGCAAGATTTAATCATTCAAAAAAAGCTGAACAAAACAGAAGGACTGCTGTTCATATGATTTACAGAAGTGGAGATTATATGAGTCAGCATTTCTGCTGACATTTCAAAGGGAAGAGGAATCCCTCTATAAATCTCTCTGTTTCGTAGACTAGCACACAATTATACCCACCCACAGTCATTTAAATCACCATCTGTGTAACAAATGGGTGACAAGTCTGAAATGAAATGCTCTGGTTTTATCACACAGGGTGCTGTTTGACGGCAATGAATAGATTTGCTAGGTAAATTAGAGCTTGGTTGTAAAGAAAATTGATTTAAAAACATCTTCTCTAAAACTTTCTTTATATTTCCAGTAAATAGCATAACAACATATTATTTGCTACTTTGCTGCACAAAAGACGACATAACGGAATATTTTCTTACTTTGCAGGAGGTAAAAGTATATGCTGCCCCTGCTAACTTGCATTAACGATCAGTTTGTGTTAAATATTCCTCTCTCAGATGTAGCATCAGAAAATGCGTGTTATGTAAAAGAACAGGTCAAAACCAATTTGCAGAAATTATATTTTCTGTAGTGCTATGAAATAATTAATCGGCATTAATAGCATCCTAAATATAAGTTGTTGTTTACATAATGTGTGTGTGTGTACTGTATAAATACAAACATATATTCAGAAAATATTTACATGTCTATATTTATATAATTTCTACAATATTTAAACATGTTTTCTTAGACATATTCTTGCATGGGTGTGTATTTATATATGCATTAGGCCTGGCATTTTTAATATAAATTGAATGCTTTGTACTCCAGTCACATTCTAGCGATGATACTGAGTCAGGCACACTAATGTTTGTGTGTGTGTGCGGGTTTATGAGGACACAAATTTGTATAATGACATGGGTATGACATGGGTATTACAATAAGTAGGTGTTTTATGAGGACATTTTCAGTGTCCCCATAATTCAAAAGGCTTAAAAAAAAAAACATACTAAATAGTGTTTTTTTGAAAATCTAAAAATGCACACAGTTTCCTGTAAAGGGTAGGTTTAGGTGTAGGGTCAGTGTAGGATAATACCACGTACAGTTTGTACGGTATAAAAACCATTACGCCTATGGGTTAGGGTTAGGGTAAATCACAAAAACCAACGTGTGTGTGTAAAGACACGAGCACTTCAGCTGTATCCTTACCAACAGAATCAACTTTTAAGCATTTATTGTCTTAATAAATACTGTATAAGGTCTGCTTTGTGTACACTCATAATGAAAACAAAACATGCTTTTATAAAATAAATAAAACAGACAGTATTGAGTTGAGTTTTCTTTCAGTGAAAAATTAAGTATATCACAAAAAAACCTAACACTTAGCACATAGGCTACATTACCTACGGTGCACTGTTTCTCCTGTGCAACCACTAATATGCATAATAAGTATACACAATACACAAATATACATACATACATTATGTAAACAAAAACTTTTATTTTGGATTTGACTGATCACAAAGAATTGTTTAACAGCACTTATTTTTATTGGTATATTGTTAAAAAAAAATTACTATTAAATGATTACTAAATGCTTCTCATCCAATTTGAACAAACACAATACTGAACAACATGTAATGTAACATGTAACATGCAATAATAAACATTCATATTCATCTCGATAGATGGCCCAGATCTGTTCTACCTGTACATAATTTGTAATCTGCTATGTTTGCATTTGGTTTTATTCATAAAACACAAGCAAAATAAATTGCTAAGCAAAGCCATCTGTGATTGAATTATGACATCCAACTGTCTGACAATGTGACAATTTGAACACAAATGGTGGTACATGTACAAAGAAATGTATTCTCCTTGTGTTTCATGAATAAGACTTATAATTTTCAAGCTAACTAAAAACAAAATGATATGGACATACTGTAAAGCGTGAGGAAACAAAATCAGGAAGCAAATGTGTGTTGTTACTGTAAGAGAGATCAATAGGCCTTTAGTCAAGTGCTTCATTTAAAGATACAACAGAGATTAGTGAGTCAATCCCTGCTTGACTCAGATCAGACCTGGAGGAGTGGATAAATTGAAATGGGATCAGTGAAGAATGAGACGGATCAGAGAAAAATAAATGGCTCATGTGAAATTGGCAGATACAAATCCATTTCTGTCAGGAAACAAATTATGAGTCATCTGTTTCTACCAAATGTGACTATTACATGCTGAAACCACCAGCAGGGCTCTTGAAAACTGTTCATTTACATAAATTATTGCACAAATGTGGAAAAGCTGCCTATTATGACTCTGTTTTACCTATTTTTTAAATTTCATTTTACTTTCCACAGGTGCCGTGGTCATTGCTTTTGTGGTGTGCTGGCTGCCTTATCATGCCAGAAGACTAATGTACTGCTATGTCACTGAATGGACACCGTAAGTTTTGGTTCAAACACAATACACAACGATATAAAACTGATCCGATTTCTATTCTATTACTGGACAACATGCATAAATGTTGAGCTTATAGATGCACAAATGCAACGGCAATTCCCAGCCAATATCGAACTCATCTGATTTTAGAGAGAAAGTTCAAGAGCATCTTATAAATAACATATGAGGCTAAACAAAAATTAATAGTTATAGCCTGTAGCTAGCTCACTGCATACTATAGCTCCACAAATCAATGCTTTGTTCCTCCCAGCACCTACTGTACCAACAGCAATGCACATAAATCACAATGCATCTGGTGCTTGTAGTGATTCCTGAGAGTTTTCTTCAATGATTTAGGGCTGGATCGATAAATCTGTGGCTCAGCTAATAATTCATATAGAGCAGCACTACATACATGGTGCAAACTAATCCGAACAGCCTGTACATGTGATTTTTATCGGTGACTGACTGCACACAGATTTATGTTGTGGTGAGCTTCCTCAAGCATATTCTTATAATTTATGATTCCGTGCACATACCACTACATCGGATGTCAAATGTCCAAAAAACATGCCATTTGAACACTTGCTGAAAAATGCATGGTTTTGGATAATAATTACAACTAGATTTTTAAAAAATGTGTGGTGCTTCAATATTCTAACCTAGTTTAGATTAGACAGCTCAGGCACCTTTCTTTGTAATTCTAAAGACCTTTAAGGATATAATTATTTTGGGGTTTTGGTGTAGAGTTTTGACATTCACAAAGTAAAAGAAATATTTTGTTTCAAAAAGTAATACCACACAACTTGGTTATCAAATATTTAAGGTCACTTATAGGGCAAAATTTAATACTGGCTGGGTGCTTGTTTAAATACTTACCTTAAATATGAACAGTAACAATAGTAATCCTCGTCCACAATGAAATGACAGGTATGAGATCTGTTATCTATTTTTTAAGATTAAGCAGTCAAAATGACCAGTCAAAATACTAAATGTGGATGTTATGAATAAACACAAGCCTCCTACAATCAGTGATGACATAGAAGAACAATTTTTTGTTCCACAAAGAACCAGTCAGTCAAAGGTTCTTTAAAGAACAATCTCTGTCTTACGTTTTTTATAAACTGAAGAGGTTCTTTGTGGAACCATTTAGACAAAAAGGTATTTTCATTTATAAGAAAAGTAGGAGAGAAGATTGAGTGAATGAGTCATGCATGCACAGATTTAAAAATGACAACACAAACTGCTACATAATCACTCTGGTTGCTGTATAATCTTATCAACCTCCTGTACAGCCACCGAATTCATTCATCATTCAACAAAATCACAGCAAAGGGAGAGACCTCGCTGTCAGATATGTGATTCTTCTCAGGATAAATGTTGTTATTAGAAATGCTGGGCTTATCATCAGTGTTGCCTAAGAAAAATAAAAAAGATTTTGCATATGATTATACTCATTATTAATACTTTAAAGAGTTTATATACTTTCAAGTGTCTTGTGAAGACTGAAATTATGATAAAGGCATATTACATTTTAAATAAAACACAATAGAATGCATATATGGAGAGCTAAAGGCTGACCTCTGTCCTCGTCATCTGAGCTAAATTCATTTTGCTGATGATTTGATCCATTTGTCTGCCAATGGCTGTCTGATGTGTGTGTGGGGGTTTTTTTGTCCTTTTTGATAGAGATTCCTAGTGTTTCTGTCTTAGGTGGATATGCTACATATTATAATCCTGATTTGATCACATATCACATGGATAATGTATTATGAATATGACATCTGCCCAATTTCCTTTTTTGTGTGTGATGACGAGACATCCCAAGGGATATAAGATTGTATATGAGATTGCATTGGGGCAGGTCAAAAGAAACCTTCATTTGAAGTATTTCGCATTAATATTACTCACACACACACACACACACACATCAAATCACTGTGCAAAATCAGCTTCCTTTTTTCTCTCTCAGCCACTCCTGAAAAAAAAAAAAAAAAAAAAAAAAAAAATCACTCTCTCTCTTTCAGCACAACACACATTTAAAATAATTACATGCAGCACATCAGATTCATCACAAGCAAGCAGATTTCAGTCTACATTGGCATATACATTACATTTTATGTGTCTATACTACAACATTGAGTTAAAAGTAAAAAGAAAGTCACTGTTGATCAAAACAAAATAAAACAAAATAATGTTAAAAAATGTATTACAGTCTGAAATGATTGTTGGAAAAAAAATAGATGTTATGCATCCTTCCTGAATAAATGTATTAATTTCTTTAAATATATTTTTATTATATAATATATATTGATTTCTGAATGTTGTTGGGAAACTGAGGCAGAGACAAAAAGCATGTTTTAGGTGAAAGATAATATACACATGAACTAACCATGAGTCATCTATAGCCATTAGGAGAAAGGGCTTATGGTTTAATAAAAGCTATTTATCTGCAATATGTATTACACTTAGATTCAGCAGACTGTACCTATGTATAATTTTAAATGAATCATACACAACATACAGTGGGTACAGAAAGTATTCATACCCCCTTAAATTTTTCACTCTTTGTTATATTGCAGCCATTTGCTAAAATCTTTTTTGTTAACATACACACAGCACTCCATATTGACAGAAAAACACAAAATTGTTGACATTTTTGTATCACATGGTCCTAAGTATTCAGACCCTTTGCTGTGACATATTTAACTCAGGTGCTGTCCATTTCTTCTGATCATCCTTAAGATGATTCTACACCTTCATTTTGGATGAGCTCCAGAGATACAGTTGGGAGATGGGAGAAAGTCGTAGGAAATCAACCATCACTGCAGCCCTCCACCAGTCAGGCTTTATGGCAGAGTGGCCCGATGGAAGCCTTTCCTCAGTGCAAGACACATTTAAGCCTGCATGGAGTTTGCTAAAAAAACACCTGAAGCTCTCCAAGATTGTGAGAAATAAGATTCTCTTGGTCTGATGGGACCAAGATAGAACTTAATTCTGAGCGGCATGTGTGGAGAAAACCAGGCACTACTCATCACCTGTCCAATACAGTCCCAACAGTGAAGCATGGTGGGGGTAGCATCATGCTGTAGGGGTGTTTTTCAGCTGCAGGGACAGGACGACTGGTTGCAATTGAGGGAAAGATGAATGCAGCCAAGTATAGGGATATTCGCAGGGCCGGATCAATGCACAGGCTTGATATGGCTTCAGCCTAGGGACCCCAATTGGTCATGAGAGAGCATTGTCTGAAGGTTTCCTCCAGGGGCCTGCACGGACGTTGTCCGGAAGCTTTTCTCCAATCGAAATGGTGCAGCCTAGGGGCCCCCCCACCGTGTTAATCCGGGCCTGGATATGCTGGAAGAAAACCTTCTCCAGAGTGCTCAGGACTTTAGACTGGGGCAAAGGTTTACTTTCCAACAAGACACTGACCCTAAGCACACAGCTAAAATAACAAAGGAGTATTTTCACAAGTCTGTGACTGTTCTTAAATGGCCCAGCCAGAACCCTGACTTAAACCCAATTGAGCATCTCTGGAGAGACCTTAAAATGGCTGCCCACCATTGTTTACCACTCAACCTGACAGCGCTGGAGAGTATCTGCAAGGAGAATGGCAGAGGATCCAAATCCAGGTGTGAAAACTTGAATCTTTCCCAAAAAAGACTCATGGCTATATTAGGTCAAAAGGGTGCTTCTACTAAATACTGAGCAAAAGGTCTGAATACTTACGACCATGCATTATTTCAGTTTTTCTTTTTTTTTTAAATCTGTAAAAATGTCAAAAATTGTGTTTTTCTGTCAATATGGGGTGCTGTGTGTACATTAATGAGGAAAAAAAATATATTAAATGATTTTAGCAAATGGCTGCAAAATAACAAAGTGAAAAATTTAAGGGGGCCTGAATATTTTCTGTACCCACTGTATACAAATGTGTGTCTGTTCTCAATGAAGACCATCATAATCATCATGTTTGATTATACCCACAGAAGATGATGTAAAAAGACCCTATAAACTACATAGTTGACAGACCTGAACATTTAGCCACCTTTATATGGCGACTACAGCTTTCAGACTTATAAACAAAATTGTAATTTTCCATTTTTGAGTAAACCATTACCTTAAAATTGCTGTAATATAATATAATGATTTCGTAAAACATTTTATTCACACAATTATGATTGTTCCAAAATTATGATTTTTTAAATATTAAAATTTAATTAATGTGCATGCCACACCAACAAACTGATTTTTTTTTCTCTTTTCCTCAGTGCTCTCTTTGATTTCTACCACTACTTCTATATGGTCACCAATGTGCTCTTTTATGTCAGCTCAGCCATCAACCCCATCCTCTACAACCTTGTCTCGGCCAACTACAGGCAAATTTTTTTTTCCACACTTCGCTACCTGATCCTGCCATGCCGCCATAAGAAACAAAGGCGCGCTCTCACCAGACACTCTATCAGCATCTGCAGCAACCAGACCTTCTCCACCAATGTCATCAAAGAAACCATTTACTGAATGCTGTCAAGATTCAAAGCCAGTCCATTCCTCTATTTCACTCAGCCAAGGAAAGAAGAATGTTTTCATATTGAGTTATTATTACAAGAATTCATAATATCCATGCTACTGGATCATTGTATTGGAACTTTTAAACATTGCAGAGCTGGCTCCAGAGGTGCATACAATGTTTATAAGAGTAAATGTAGCACAAAATACAAAGAACATTGTGCTGAAACAGTGTAAATAGAAAAAAGTGAATGTATATCCAGATGTTTATTGTTTATCATTCAAAGTATAAAATGTTATCCATGTTGTGCAGCTAAAAGAGTGAGAAAAGAAACAAATATTATGAAGGGAACAGGGAACTGTTGTGTACACAGAGTCTTTATTTCCAGTTCATGTAATTTACCAACACTGGAATAACTGCAAACATGAGGACTTTTGATTTTCATTGCATTCACTGCCACACAGCAGGGGCTTTCAAAGTGGAGGCTGCTGCATTGTCTAAGAAGTGACTTTTGCTCACAACACACAGAGACATTGTCACCATTCTGTCGCCTTAGCAACAGCCTATGTGCAAAAAGGCAGTGCTCTTGTGTGCAAACTGGAGAAGAATGCAGGATCAGTAAAAAGAAATGATTCTCTCCTTTTAAAGTAGCTTCATTTGAATACTGCTTTTTTTTTACAGTTTGCAGAGAGGGGAGAGTTTTCAGAGTGCAAAGATACATTGAACAAAACCTGGACTTATTGGAAAAATGTGCCTCTACAATAAAATTTTTGGTGGGTGAACAGAGTAAAATAAAAATATATAATAGGTATATAATAAACCACTATAGATGGTAAATTTTACCATCTATCCTATTTTATTAGATGGTAAATACAGCATTAACCTTTAGCACCACTCACCAAAACGTTTCCATTGCTTGCCAAACTGAATGGGGGCATTAGCATTATTCAGTGGACATTTCACTTTGAACATGCCACAAAAGGTTATAGTTTTGCATGAATGTCACCACAGGCATGGTATTCCAATGAGCCTTGAGAATATTTGTGGCTGAAGGAAAGCGGGAAAACAACATTAAGGTTCAGTTTATGTCTTATAAATATAATATATAAAATTACCTCTGTTTAAAGACTTGTGGACCATACTGAGATAAAGAAAGGACATGACATGTGGCCAGGTATGGTTTCCCACACTTGGAATTTGTGCTCTGCATTTAACCATCCAAGTGCACACGCACTGCAGTAAGAAGTGAACAACCACGCACAGAGCAATGGGCAGCCAGCAGAGAACAGTTGGGGGAATGGTGCCTTGCTCAGGGGTCTCACCTCAGTCGTGGTATTGAAGGCGGAGAGAGCACTGGTTATTCACTCCCTCCACCTACAATCCCTGCTGGACCTGGGACTCGAACCCATGACCTTCGGGTTACAGGTTCTCTAGGTTAGATTCTTTATCAAGGCCATGACTGCCTCTTGATGAGCTTTATGTCAAACACAAGTCAAATGGAACCACTTAGAGAGAGATGATTGTACTGTAAATGGGTCTGTGACAATGATAATAACATAATAGATAATGGAATGTGATAATACTGAAGAAAGCCAAAGAAAAACCTAGGTTAGGTTAGGGTTAGGGTTTTTTCTTGTGCCTTAGAGGTGAGAAGGAGTAAGATAAGGAAGCTCTTCAGTTCATGTTGCTGTATTGACTTAATGAATTTACACTAAATCATGTTGATACAAAATGACAGTAAAAACAGAGAATGTTTGTTTAATGTTCCTATAATTGTCCTGGACTTGCAGTCCACTTGACACCTAGTGGTGTGGATATATTTTGCATGTAGCGATTTTGAATTACTTAAGGCACAGGCTGGTCACAATTAATTTAACTAAATTAGCACCCGTTTTTAACCCAAACTACTTGACAGTAACCCAACCGCTAGGTCAAAACAACAAAGTCTCTGGGTTTGTCCATATTTTAACCAGCACTGGGTTGTATTTAACACAGAATTTAACAAAAGTATATTCTTAAACAACGCAGCTATCAAGATAAAGTAAGTAATATTCATCTGGGCGTTGCAGCATTTAAAATAAAATAAAGCTTTTGTTAGGCTCCTAATATGACTGGATTTTTTTGCTATATATATGGACCACGTTTTGGTGCCATCTTGTCGAAATCCACCCACTCTAACAATCATGAGTGAACTATAGAGAACATAGTTGATATTCACAGCAGGGAGGAAGCTGAGCACTTGAGTGGAGTTGTAGACCAGTGTGTTAAAGTATACTGAATGGAAAAGGAGTGGATATGATGGTCAGGACTATAAGGGTACAACATGCAACATAAAAAGAAAAAAATTTTGAAAGTGAATAGTATGAGAGACCACTTGCTGAGGCTGTAAAGAAAACAAGACCAACACAGTAAGAAGGTTAAAATGTTTGCTTGATGGCTCTCTGGGGTGAAAGGGAGCCATGTGGCACATCAAACAAACTGCATCATCATTGCTATGACTTTTTTATTGTAATTTTATTGCTGTTGCCTTCAAATCAATACCTTTCCTGTGCAAGCCTGGAGTAAAGTGACACTGTAACTTATTTTTATGGCGCTAAACTGACTTTACATTGTTTTATATCAGTAGTAATCAGATTCACAGTTTACATGCCTTTAGACTGTGCCTCCATGCTCACAGTGTCAAAAATCACATAAACCAATTCAAAACTCATGTTAATTGATGTTGAAAAAAATCAATATAATCTACATCCCACATATGTTAACTTGTGAAGTAAGAAATATATTAGTATTGCAGTTAACAGTGAATTTGTATATTATTATGTGTTGGTGTTGCTATGTCTTGTTAATATTTCCTAAATTAAGGAATTTCTGATTGGTACTCTATGTTGTATTGATTTTAATGGGGGAATAAATTCTGAATAAATTGTTCAATAAGCTTTTCGTATACATCACACTTTAAATGTTTATAAAGCTTGTGATGTTCGATAATGAATTTCTGCCAGTCCAATTTTATAAGTTTGTTTTGCAAACACGTGAATAAAAATGGAATTATGTTTTTCTTGTGACTGAATTTGTATTAGTCAGATCATTAAAACCAGTAGTACTTTTTTTCCTCAGTGCATTATTTGTGATTAATTTCTGTGTAAATAGTATTCCATTAACAATTAATTACAAAGGCATTAGAGATGCACAAAATATGAGACATTTAAGATTTTGCCATTCACTTGACTCAAATCACACACACATGCAAAGAAATGGCTGAGCTGGTTGACCTTATCAGACTGTCTTCAGGTAATGCCCAGTCTGGAGGTTGTCTGAGGTCTGTGATGGATGTGATTGTTGTGGTGACTGGATCCCAAAGGCAAGAGCAGCACTGAGAAGCAGTCAAATCTAATTGGTCTGTTCAATCACTTTAAAATTCTGCCCTGAAGCTGGGGGCATCCTCATAACTAAACATAAACATTAACCTTTGACTTTCTAAACTGACGTTCACAATCAAAAGAATTTAAGAATGCTCTGAGACCAGTTCATTCGTTTTTATCCTATTTTCCATATGTGGAGAATACTTCAATCAACATTTTTGTTTCACAAGGTTTTATAAGAAAAACTTTACAACACGGTTAAACTTGTTAACATTGTCAAGTTTATGATTTAGCTATTTTGGAATAACAATGAACAATATACTCATCTTTTAGATTCATTTTTTGACACAAGTGTCAAGTGGATGTTAAACTGACAAGTACATGTTTTAATTTGTTAAATGTAAAAATAAAAAGAATGGAAAAGTTTTTCATATTTAAAGACCCGGTGTTGTTTAAATCACACCCATCTTAAATCTTTGCATCCCGTGAAACCTTATTATTTTCATTGGCACATTTTCAGACCTTTTCATTTAATGAAGCTAGATAATTAGTAAAAACAAGGAGACTGATCAAAAAGAGTAAAGGCCTGAAGATTTACTTTGCATTAATAAGAACAAAAGACCTTTGAGAATGCCACAGTTTTTCTTTAATGTCCATGTCCAGTGCAGATTCAGAGGCACGATTAAGCAACTATTTACAGCCCACAGCCTATCCCTCCTCTGCCCAAATGGAAAACCATCATCATACCTTTACTTTTGCACATGTGCTTAATTACACATTCAGTAAGGGCAATGAGCTTGTGACTCTTCCAGCTTCATGAAGGGAAAGTGGAAATGAGATTCTCTGTAGAAGCACCCAGAGAGATCTGCTATAAGCATGCAAATTCAACTGGAAATACTTTAATGAGTTTATATGGGCAACTAATGTTATGTATGAATTTAATGATATGACATCAAATATGGATGAAAGGTGGGCAAATAAAATAAGCATAATAACTTGCTCATAAGCATCTTAACACAATTTCTCTCTACACGCTTAAAAATAATAGGTAAGATTGTATAAGCAGGTTGTCAAAATGAAACATTTTATTAGGACTGATTAATAATTTCAGTAATGACAAGGTTTTGTCAAATGTCAAATGAGTTAGCTGTGGTTTTTCTCTTACAGATTTTTCACTGGCCAGAGGTTTTTAGAAACTGTCTCCTCCAGTTAAGTATCATCATATTTTGCTGTAGCTGTTAAACACAACACCACCCAAATGATGTATTAAATGCAGAAGTAGGCATCCCAAAATTATTTTAGATTAAATTAAAAGTCATACCAGTTATACTGGAGTATACTGCCAAATGTGTTTTATGTTACATTGTTCTGAAAAGTTTCTTAATGTAATTTCAAAGGTATTCTTATCAATTCAGTGTTGATAAACAGCACGTTCTTTCCTATTGTGACAACATGCACAAAAAGTCAATGTAACATTGCATGCAAATTAATGTAAAGATTTTAAAGTATGCGCTATGCAGAAAGTGACTTCTGAAAGTGAGCATAAATAAGCAAATAAATAAAGTTTGAATACTATATATATTAAATGTACTTGTGTGTGTACTAGACTTTTGGTATTTTGAGCATGCACTATTCAATTTAAAATGCAGCCAGGCTTTCCTGCATGAGAACTTATTCCTCTGGGATTGTGATGCTCTGGCAGCAAACTCACCCCTCATCCCCAAAACGTTAAAAAGAAGAAAGACACTAATGGAATGTCCTGAAGCTCCCAATGGCCAGTAGGCAATTGTGGCCCCTCATATCGCTGGACCCTAAGCACTCTGTCACCCTTTTCCCCCCACTGTCCGCCTGTATTCAGCTTCCACTTAAACAGTGCACATTTAACTAAATTAGCACATTTTTCAGCAGCATGTAAAGTTGCTGATACTTATATATTTTAGATGATAAGTCATATCAAGGAAGATATTTTTTAACAAAGCTGTTTCGGGTCACCATTGACTTGTTTTTTTTCCTACTATGGAATCAACGGTGACCCAAAACAGCCTGGTTACAAAGCTTTTAAAATAACTTCCTTTGTGTTCAGCAGAACAAATAAACTCACACAGATTTGAAACTACTTGAGGGGGAGTAAACGATGACAGAATTTTTAGGTGAACTATTCCTTTAATGACCTGCATGACTTTGGCAATTAGAAGTTTTGTTTACCTATTTATTTTTCTGCAACTGGTCGACTGATGGTTAGTTGACAATTAAAGGGCAGCCTTAATATATATTAAATATTATATAATGATAACTAATGTTTTAACTGTCTTCCATTAGTTCATCCACCTCCTCTCTTTAATTGTTTGAGATGGGAAATATTAAAGAGTTTCAGGTTTTCATTTGTACCCTATTCATGAAGTGTGCCATATGTAAAACTCTAAGAAGGATGCCATACCATTGTCTCGGCTGCGTGTGTGCATGATTGCACTGCTGTCCTCAAGGGTGATAGGATGCAACAATGTGTCACAAGGAAACAATCTTTCAGCTTGGATCAATATTTGTTCTTAGCTTCCCACCTGCATCGCAATGCTGCTATCAAAGCCCTTTGGGAAGAAAAGAAGAAGAAAATTGATCTTACATCCAACCTGAAATGTACCCATTAACTCTTGTTACAGCATTAACTCAAAATGAAATACGCCCTTATTATTTTGAAATATCAGCCGTTATTTCCATGATGTCTAGCAGATCTCATTATGTGTTTACTGATTTAATTCAATGATGCATAAAACTTTGTGACTCTAACACTGGCCTAATGCCCGCCTACAGTTCATTAAATGTCTAATTTCATCCTTCCTATATCAAGCAATTATATTATGCAAATATGACTACAAATTCTCATCTCTTGAAGCACTGAACTGTATGTTATATTAATATACTTTGTCTTAATTGACTTAACGGCGTCTGCCACATGGCACCACTATAGTAATCAAAAGTCATTTGTATTGTAATCCAATAATTCATCATCACAGTCTTGTTTGTACAATTGTTATCACTGAAGAAGCATCTGTTTTGATCTATCCAGACAGCTCTATGACTGGTTGGTTGCGAGACAACCAAAAGACCACTAGTCCTGACTCCTGAGTGGACCTAGATTTTATTTTATCGTCCTCAGCAGACCCCAAAAATTGGAGTGACATTTAACCAGCCCCGCTGCTCGAATCTGACATTTTAAATTTTACATGCAACAGATTTTGCATGAAATCACAGGGGAGAGGGAAATCTCAACTTGTAGCTTGACTGTGAGAGCCCTTAAAGACAACATCCAATGACCCTTTTTAATAATGAAAGTAGTAATTTAGGTCTTTTTACCATCCAGCCAACTCCCCTTAGATAAAAACATTTCCATCTTTGTTTAACTTTATCTTTAGTTTAAACATCTTTGTTTAATAAAATATGTGTGATGCAAACATTAATTTTATATGAGATATGGACATGGAAAATCTTCTTTGAACTAAATCGAATTGTATATAAGTGAACGTTTTGCAAACAGCGCATTTCGAGAGGAATGCGACACAAATGAATCCCGCACGGCTTGTGGCTCATCAGCTAATCATTCCCACTTACACTTGTCCAATCGTTCCATTTCCCTTCCACTGTATAAACCCCAGATTTCATTCCATCTGCATCTTGCTTCAAGCATTGACCAGCTTACCTTAGCTAAAAGCCAGACATGTCCCAGTCAGACTCTTCTGATTATGCTCGCTCCTTGCCCAGCACCCGCTACATCTCCAGCTGCTCAGCTAACCCAGCAAGCGGCAGCCACCCCAGCAGCTCAACCCGAGGCTGCGGGGCCTACTCGAGGCCGAAAGCCTACCAGATCACCTCGATACACCTCGGCCAGATCCTCCAATGATAAATGGACAATTATTACTTTCAGACAAACTCTCTCTGCTGCCAAGATACCTTTCTCCATGAAGGCCAACAAACAATTTGCCAACACTCATCTGCCCAACACCAGCCAAAACTCCGCAAAAGAGAAAACAGAAATCAGCAACTCACCTTCCACCAATCCAGCCGCCACACTCCAGCCTCAGCCGCGATCCTGACGCAGAACCAGCTCCATTCCCATCCTCAAGCCGGCGCCGCCATTCTGCAGTTCCTTCCTCAAGCCAACTTCCATCCGAAAACCAGCCCAGTTCAATCATCCCAGCTCAACTCCACCAAGCCATCATGGATTATTTCACTAACTTGCCCGCCGCTCCACCAAACCCATTCCAATCCAATCATCCCATTCCACAAGACACTCAACCGAACATTGACAATAACTTTTATTTTTCTGCTTTTTCAGATCTCTAACCCTGGACCTCCCGCATGGCTAATCCGCACCAGTCTTCCGCCAATCCATATTTTCCTTCCTTCCCCTCTACCTCTGCCACTTCTAGACCTGTAATCCCTCCCCCTTCTCTCTCTCCCTTAGACCACCACAATCGCATTTTCACTGGCTGTCGTAGTTTCACCTGTGCGATCTGCAGGTCTATCTCTCACTCCTCTTCCTCCTTGCCCTTCACCTCTTCCCCTCTTACCTTCTTCTCTTTAATGATCGGCCCTTTTCCCGCCCCTCCATTCAGTATTTTCAGAGTCAGCCCCATTGGTGTAGCAACAAGAAAATAGGAAAGAAAAGACTAATTATCGATCTTTCCTCCCCCCATAATTCACTCAATTTTACCTTTATCAGCCTTATAGCCTCCAATCTCCTGACCCATCCTTCCTGCTCTAAGTGAGACCTCCTCTCCATCCTTGGTCACCTCAATTTCGCCATGCATATCATTCCCCAAGGCAGACTATTCATTTACCTTTTACTAAACTTAGCCTCATCCGCCCCTTCCCTCGAGGAACAGATTACCCTCTCGACCCTTGCTTCCACGCAATACAGCTCTGGGTCTCTTTCCTGTCCCAATTGAACGGCCACTCTTTTTCTATAAAGACTGCCTTTCCAAACCCATTGACATTTAGCTCTTCAACGATGCTGCCCCGTCCATAGGTTTCGAAGGCTCCGCCCCACCTATCCTCCTCGGCACTTTTCGAACTCTACCCCATTGCAGTAGCTGCTTCCCTCTGGGGCCACGAATGGGCTACCTCATGCATATTTGTCCACTGTGACAACGAAGCCACAGTTCAATGCATTAATAAGCACAGCTCTCACTCCCCCGCCATCATGCCCCTTCTCAGACATTTAGTCTGGATTTCTACCTCAAAACAATTCATTCTCACTGCCAAATATATCCCAGGGAAGGATAACGCCATTGCTGATACGTCTCGTTTTCTGTTTCAGAAATTCAGGACGCTGGCACCAGAAGCCGACCCCCAGCCAACCCCGGTTCCTCCCTATTCACAGCTCATATTCCCCTAAACCACCCACTAAGACCCATATTTGAGAAATCCATTAATTCCATGCTTCTAGCATTGGCCCCCAGAACTCTCCAATCGTACCTCACAGCTTGGAGAGCTTTCAAATCCTTCCACCTCAGCTATAACCTTCCCTTCCCAGATTTCTCCCTACTCTCCATTATCTCATTCATTTCCCACCTGAATTCTTCTAAGTTTATCCAAGCCAACTCAATTAAAGGCTACCTTAACGGAATTCAATTTTTCCATAAATTGATATACGGCTCTAATTCCCCTACCATCTCCAACGCTCAAACCAAACTTCTTCTCAAGGGCATTCAGAGAGAAAACCCTTCCCGGCCAGACCAAAGACTTCCCATTACCCTGGAGATCTTAACCCTTTGTAATGCCAAAATTATTCATCTTACAGAAGCTAATTTGCCTCCTCCCCACTCAAACCTCTCTTCATAGAGGACCCATCTCCAGGTTTTGTCCATTCTCGCAAGATCCGGAATTGACCCAGATCGATTCTCATCCCATTTCTTCAGGACCGGTGCAGCCACCACGGCCACAAAAAGAGGTTTAGCCCCAAACCAGATCCAAACCCTTGGCCTGTTGGTCCTCTGAGGCTCAATCCTCCAAACCATGCTAGCCATTTCCAATACTCCTCTTCCCTAAAACTAACCTTCTTCCCGCCTCCATTAGAGGCCCATATTTCCACAGTTGTTCATTTCCTGCATCTATTAAAAGCCTCCCATTCCCCTAAATATTTCCACTCCCTGCCTCTTTTCACAGCATCCTCTCTTTAATGCTTTCTTTTGGCCGCAATAAATTTGGCTGCTGTCTTCAAAGTTTTTTTGGGGATCAGTCTGGGACAGAGCCGAACTTCAAACCCTTGTCCACTCCAGGGTTCATACCACTAGGGTTTGGGGTTCGCCGTTCTCCTGGGCTCACTCCCCTGACAGCATGCCAAAACTGCTAAACCATTTATGTGGAAAGCGTGAACTCTGTTCAACTGTTTAACTGAACGTTTTGCAAACAACACATTTCGAGAGGAACGCTACACGAATTAATCCCGCACAGCTGGCAGCTCATCAGCTAATCATTCCCACTTACCCTCGTCCAATCGTTCCATGTTCCTTCCACTATATAAACCCCAGATTTTATTCCATTCGCATCTTGCTTCAAGCATGAAAAATGCGGACATACTGGGAAAAATTTACAGGAGCTGTAAGTCTAGGTCAAATTCTTTGCTAAAATATGAGATATAAAAAATGTGTGCAATGCAATATAAAGCTCATGGTATCTCAGGACAGAGCTACTGAATTCTCTGGGGTGAAGAGTCTGTCCGCTAAGACAAATTGTCTCCATATACTTTGAATGCAGTTGAACGACCAACAAAACCTGTGTCATAAAAAGCACTTAAACAGGAGAGTACATGTAGAATCAATAGCCTTATTAAGGTGCTTTTTGTGCAAAGTTCATTCAAAATCCAAGTAAAGGGTTTTTATACAGTCAAATACTTGTTTGATGGATTCTTTAAGCAAATGACTACTTAAGAAGTGAACCACTGTTCATTGTGATTCAAGTTCACCAAAGAGCAAACCTACTTTTAGTTTCTAGAGGTTTTTTTTTTTTTTTCCAGCATATTTAAAGTCTGATAATAAATTGCAGTCCACCAATTGAAAGAGTACCATGTTAAGGTCAGTCCCCTAATTTTATCCAAGAACCTTTGTAAGTGCCTGAGCAAGCCAAAATCAATACGCTTGAGTCCAAGATAGAAATTAATGTTAGTGGTTTTGATGAAAATAATGCTAAAGAGTATGTGTGTGTGTGTGTGAAGAAGGTAAAGCAGGTGAAGCATATTATGGACTCACATGGAACTGAGTGCAATCAAATATTCCATGTATCCCTCTCCATTCTGAAGTTTAACTTGGAAAAAAGAAATAATGCATTAAAACAGAATAACAAATGGCACAGTTAAATTCCCTGGTCTACACTGTGCCCTTTCTTTGGCACAAAAATTTAATCTTATTGAAGAGCTGAAAGCTCTATTTCTCTCGATTCTAGCAGAAAACAATATTTATGTTGTCGGTTGATAGTTTTCCAGTGATGTCACACCCTTATTAAAAGTAACGCCACCCTGGCAGGAGAACGAAGCTTCGCTCCCATGACCACCAGTAATTTCTACAGTGTATGCATTAAGTAATAATGTAGTAAAAAGCAGTCATTAAAAGGTGAAAATCCTCAAACACTTTATGATGAATATTTTGTACAGTCCAGCAGATGAAGCCAGAATATAAACCCCACTTAAGTGGTTTACCATAGAAAACTGTTATAGGGAAAACACTGAACCATTAAGCAGATTGCTTTCATATTCCAGCCTCATCATTCCTGTGTAAACTACACATTGTTAATACAGTGATTACTGAATTTTTTATATTTACATATTATTGTTTTAAACACATCACTGCACTTTTTCTGTATCTATATCATTTAGTCATGTTGTTTAATGATTGAAATTTTAACTGATTGCAAATAGCAGAAAATTACATTGTACTCACATACCTTTTTTTATTATTATTATTTTGAGAAGTGATGTAAATATTTGCGGCTGTGAAACCGATGGAAAATTGACAGGCTTATGTTGCAGTTCTGTGGATGTTTAGCCCTCTAGATCTTCGACCTGGTCACATGACTGAAAACTACCTATAAAGATATTTTTATTGAATTATGAAGGTGGCACCTAAAAAAGTCTGCCTGTGTGTATATCCCCAAAGACATACTTTAAAATGCATTTCATTAGTATTGTAGAATAGTTTGAAGAATGCTAAACAGACAGCACTGTTTAAAGCTTGTCTCAACACTTAAACAAATTGCCAGAATAAAAACGTGAAAAATACGGTAACAATATTTTTTGTTTTAAGGTTTAAGTTAAATTTACAGTTAAATACCATAATTGCTAATAATAAACCGTAATATCTGTTTTAACGTTAATATACCAAACGTGAAATCTATTTTGTACCTTTGAAATACACAGATTACCAAAAAGCCAGTGGTGATGAAAAAGGCACATGATAAATAAAAGCCCATTACAAGCACCTTTTAAATAGGAACATATATAGAAGGTGTTCAGTGTCAGTCACACAAACACCAAACACCATCATGGTGAAACTCATTAAACTGAAATGTGCAATTAAAATTAATTTAATAACATTACATTTAACATACAACCCTAACAAACATAACTGATACAAAACAACTAAGAAACATCGTTATTTCAAAGAAAAAACATCAAATTCAAACTAAATTTAAAATGCAATTCATTGAATTCTGGGAATGTCAGTTTACGGTGTTTCCCTGTAAATTTTACAGAAACACCATTAACGATTAACCAGGTTTTTACAGTAGCATTTTCACAGTTTTTTTACAGTTAAAATCACGGTAATGTTTTACAGTGCAGTGTAAATACCTGTAAACGTTTTAACAGCTTTAACAGTTGTTAACGCTGTTAAAAAATTCCTCTGAAATATGCCGATCCCTGTATGATATCAAAGTACCGTAAGAGCGATTCGAAAGCATGTACCTGTCTGTACTGCTCTCTATAGCTCTTACAGTAGTTTGAGTTTACATAATGATCAATCGCCAGAGCGCAAACAACCCTAACCTGGTAATTTTAGGCAATTAAGAAATCCTGTGCAGAATGTGTCCTCGGGAAGACCAACAAGGCCAAACATACCTCAGGTTCATATCGCTTTTTATCATGTATTAACCAATTAATTGACTCTATTAGGTTCTGAGCCTTGTTTAACTTTGCCTTTCTTAACTTTTGCAAGGTATCAAGTCTTTGAATACCCCTTCAGAATTCATACAATTTTCATTTTCCATTTTGCAAACAATTGTGAACAACCAGAATTAGCGCACAGAATTTCATATGGTCACTGTGAATGTTGCAACAACTTACCTATAGTTCTGTTGATCAGGCCTGAAGAGGCAAATGCAGCATAAATCCAACAACACAATGTGGCAACACAGAAGAACTATAATCCAAATGAATCCATGAGTCAAATCCAAGGAATAAATCCACAGGCGTCTTGAAGAAATGATGTCCTCATGTGCAGAAACAAGAAGCCTGTATCCAAGCACCAAGGGGTCATTCTTATCTTTAAGTCACACAAAAGATCTCCCTTCATCTAATAAAGCAAAGTTTTTGACTTTGTATAATGGCTTTCTAATAAGTCGCTGCGTTGGTAATATGAGCAAGTTCTAGGACTCATACAAACAGACTCCATGCAAGCAGAAGTTAATGCATACAAATGTCTTACTTTATTTGTGCTCCAGTAACAATTGTCTCAAGCCAAGTTGCTGAGAGCGTTAACCAATGTTTACATTACTTACCAATATAAAGTCAGTACTTGAGCGTGTGCTTCCAAACTACCAATGCGCACACCTGGCTCTTCTTCTTTACATTTTTTGGTGGTTGGCATACAGCTTCAAAGTACATTACTGCCACCTGCTGATTAAGACTGTGGACCAAGTTTGCAAAATGTGTTTCCTAATATGTACAGGTGCATCTCACTAAATTGGAATGTTGTGAAAAAGTCTTTGAATTTATTTCAGTTATTCAACTCAAATTGTGAATACACACAGACTGAAGTAGTTTAAGTCTTTGGTTCTTTTAATTGGAAAATTTAGGCTCACATTTAACAAAAACCCACCAATTCACTAGCTCAACAAATTAGAATACTTAATAATAAAAAATAAATAAAGACATTTTTAGTGAATTGTAGGCCTTCAGAAAAGTATGTCCATTTACTGTACTCAGTACTTCGTAGGGGCTCCTTTTGCTGTAATCACTGCCTCAATTTGGCATGGCATGGAGGTGATCCATTTGTGGCACTGCTGAGGTGTTTTGAAGACCCAGGTTTCTTTGACAGTGGCCTTCAGCTCATCTGCATTTTTTGGTCTCTTGTTTCTTATTTTCCTCTTGACAACACCCCATTCTCAATTGGGTTCAGGTCTGGTAAATTTGCTGGCCAATCAAGCACACCAGCACCATGGTCATTTAACCAGCTTTTGGTACATTTGGCAGTATGGGCATCTGTCAAATCCTGCTTTAAAAAGCTGGTCAGCAGAAAGACGCATTTCTCTCAGCTTCTAAAGACTTGCTCCAAGTGAAGCTTGAACTCACAACCTTAGCATTGCTCTGCCACGTACTGCCTTATAACTGACGCGTGCTGACCGATTGTGCCACTGGAACACTCGTTTCAAATGGATGTTACCATCCACCATGGTCATGGTTTCTAAATACTGATATTAGGCTTCAAAGTCTGTTGCAGCTAAAATGCCTCTTGCTTTCTGAAACCTTGCTCAGTCTAATTTGAATCTCATTTTCTATGCTAGACTTTGAACTCCATGGCTACTGAAATGTCTCTTGCTTTCTGAAGCCTTACTGGAGCACTTGGTTCGAATGCATGTTAACACCACCATGGTCAAGATCATCTACATTAGACTTTGAACTCCGTGGCTACTAAAACGTCTCTCACCTTTGGAAACATTGCTCCATCTTATTTTCAAATAATCATCTACATTATACTTTGAAATCTATTGCTACTGAAATGTCTCTTGCTTTCTGAAACCTTGCTGAATCTAACTTAAATCTTATTATCAAATGATCTATATCTCTGCGGTTAAAGGCTTGATCCAGGTGAGGCTCGAACTCACAACCACGGCATTGCTCTGCTGCGTACTGCCTTACAAGTACCGCAACTGGAGCACTTGTTTAAAAAATGGGATTTGGCCTTCAAAATATGTTGCTACTGAAATGTCTTTAGCCTAACAAAACCTTGGTCCATCTTATTCGAATCCTATCTTTAAGCGATCATCTATATTGGCCTTTGAACTCTATCGCTACTGAAAGGTCTCTTGCTTGCTGAAGCCTTGCTGAATCTAAGTTAAATCTTATTATCAAACGATCATTTATGTCTCTCAGCTTCTAAAGGAATGCTCCAGGTGAGGCTTGAACTCACAACCTTGGCAGTGCTCTGCTGCGTACTGCCTTATAAGTACTGCGCGCTGACCGATTGCCCCACTGGAGCCCTGGGCTCCAACAGATGTTACAAACCACCAGGGTCATTAGTTAGAATGCTTCTAAATACTGATATTAGGTTTCAAAGTCTGTTGCAGCTAAAATTCCTCTTACTTTCTGAAACCTTTCTCAGTCTAATTTCAATCTCATTTTCAACCAATCATCTACATTAAACTTTGAACACCATGGCTACTAAATTGTCTCTCGCCTTCGGAAACATTGCTCCATCTTATTATCAAATGATCATCTATATCATTTACTCTATTGCTAATGAAATGTCTCTTGCTTTCTGAAACCTTGCTGAATATAACTTAAATCTTATTATCAAATGATCATCTATATCTCCGGTTAAAGGCTTGCTCCAGGTGAGGCTCGAACGCAAAACCTCAGCATTGCTCTGCTGCGTACTGCCTTATAAGTACCGCGCGCTATTTTGAAGGATTTGTCCTTCAAAATATGTTGCTACTGAAATGTCTTTAGCCTCCCAAAACCTTGCTCCATCTTATTCGAATCCTATCTTTAAGCGATCATCTACATTATATTTTGAACTCTATCGCTACTGAAATGTCTCTTGCTTGCTGAAGCCTTGCTGAATCTAATCTTATTATCAAACGATAATTTATGTCTCTCAGCTTCTTAAGGAATGCTCCAGGTAAGGCTCGAACTCCCAACCT
>JAUYWG010000061.1:6315819-6333756 GCA_034779775.1 Enteromius afrohamiltoni | reverse complement strand
GGTGGAAACATTAATACTCGGGGGATGGTTCCCGCTGCCGGTGGTCGGGGAGGGCCACAGAGGGGCGCTCCATGACACTGTGCCAGTTCCTTTTTAATTATTTAGATCATTAATCCTTCTTTTCCCTCAGCATGTCTCTCAGGGTGCCCAATGTAGCTTTCCTGTTTTGTCCTCTTTCTCTCAAATTAAATATTCTAACTGTATCAGGAATGAAAACTTTTTAAAGCTTCTGGGTAGATCTTGATTTCACCGAGTAATTTGATCGTGAAAGTTAAAGCTCTATTATTTCTGTTGTCTGGCTTTGCACCAACGCAGAGTCAGGACCAACCAGTCTGTGTCAGCACAGTGTTAAATATATTACAGCTCCGCAAGCAACGCTGCAACCAGATCTGCTGAGTGTGAAGAGATCAGATAGATTAGATGAAAGGGACAGATTCTTATGTTTTCTTTTGACTTTGATGGCATGATCTGCTTCACATGATACTGTAAGAGGATTTTTTTTTAAAGGGACAGTTCACCTAAAAGTGAAATTATTCTTACTTCTATGGAACATGAACATTCCAAAAAAGGAGATACTTTTATTTTCTGCAGACCAAATAAAGATTTGGTCTGACATGGAAGGTAACCAAATGATGTAAACCTGAAATATTAGTTTTCTCCTTAGGAAACTGCTGTTATGTAAATGTGATCAGGGTTGATACATGGTTTGAAGAAAATCATTTAATCAAGTCAAACGGCATTGTCTGTGTACTTGTGTTTTATTCAGGCTGGCTGCAGCTGAGCTTTTCAAGCTGTGTTGACAGAGAGGAAGACAGATCCAGCTGAAGAAGGAGAAGGAGAGAGGACTGCTGACTCCATGTCTTCGCCCTCAAATAAAAGATCTGGCTCTGGATCGCGCAAGTATGGCACCTTTTGTCTCTCTTGAAGTCTTCTTTCTAACAGATATTCTTTCAAACTTGCAGCTGTGTTGGTGCTTTGCTGTAATATCTAACCCTTCTCTTAATCACAGTAAGATCTCTGCTGTTTAATGACCCTGTGAGCTTCAATAGCTTTAATAATCCTTTCTCTCTCTCTCTCTCTCTCTTCCACTGCCGTCATTAATACATCAGCTGTTTAGCTCTTTCAATTTCTCTCTCTGCTGTCAAGACCTTTTTTCACCCTACAACTGCCAGATTGTAGAAAAACTTCCTGAGGGGCCAGTTTAAAAGATTAATGAGCACATTCATGTACTTGGATTTATTAAACGCATGCACACAAATATACACTATCGTTTAAAGTTTTGGGGTTGGTGTGGTTAGTCTCCACAAGGCTGGGCTGGGCAAGGCTGCATTTATTTAATCGAAATATTCTAAAAGAAGTTATTACATTTTATAATAACTGGTTTCAAAAAGTATTTTACAAAGTAGTGTATTCTTGTGATGTTAAAGCTGAATTTTCAGTATCATTTTTTCAATCATAAGTGCCAGATGATCCTTCAGAGATAAAGTAAATGCTGATTAACTGCTTAAGAAATATTTTTTTAATATTATCAATGGTCAAATGGTCATGCTGTATATATTTTGGAATTTTTTTAAGGATTCTTTGATTACTAGAAAGTTCAAAAGAAAAGCATTTATATGAAACTGACACTTTTGTAGAACTGTAAAAGAGCAATTTAATGCATAATTGCTTAATAAAAGCATTCATTTGTTTAAAGGTCTTATTAGGAAAGGCAGAAATGATTTTAAATAACAAATTGAACCGAATTATAAAAAAAAACAAACATTTGTTAATCAGTTGTTCAACAAGCGCACTGATAAAGCAATATTTTTAATAAGCAAATGTAAAATTATCATTCACTTTCTTTTCTTAGCGTTATTTCATATAACGAATGCAGTAAAAATATATAATTGTATGAATTGTACAGTATATACAGTATATAAATTGAGCAGTTACGTCTAAAAGTGTAGTTTCCTTTGTAAGCCACACCCGTATGCAATTCTATACGAATACAGATCATTTTATAAATTCAAAATATATACTGGTATTGAGTTTTAATGGTAATATTGTCCAGAGTCCAGCTCTGTGCCTCTGTCTCATCTCTGTTTCCTCAGATTCAACCTGCTGAAGGCCCTACAGCCTAAGCACCGTTTGCAACAAATGCTGTCGTCTCCCACTGCATCCCCTGTGTGAGACTCTGATTCAGTACCCTACAATAGGGCATGACTGTAGTAGTCAACACTGCTGCATTGGCCATTCACACGCCAATTTAACACCGGCCCGTTACCTGCTACCACTGAAGCTGATGTCGGGGATCGGAGAAGGCAGTTTACACTGAACTCACCGGTCTTTGACAGAGGCTCAAAGGAAGTGCAAATGGATCAGTTAATGATCTGTAAATCTGTTCCATGAGACGTCTTTTTGATCTGTGATGTTTTTTTGATGTGATATTTTCACAGCGATTCTAACTTGAGTGTGTGGCAATGCAGTGCACATTACCCAACTTTCCCTCAATTAGTCCATGTCACTGAAGACATAATGGATGTACCTCGTCTGTCCAACTACCCTGGCTGCTTTTTTCTTTCTCCCTTCTTCTCCTTGCTATCAGTATTGATAGCAGAGTCCTCTTTATCTTTATCACTCCTCAAGCATGCTTTGTTTGTTCCTGGTCTTTCACTTTTATTTGTGTTGCTCTCACCTTAACCATGACCTTGGCTTGCTTTCATGGTTAGGTAGTTCAACAAAAATCGTATAGCACCAGTGTGGTCCTGGTGGACTGTAGTCATAGCGGCTTGTTATTTTAAATGTGCTGTTTTGATTGGTCTATTTTAATATAAAATGTTAAGCTGGTTACCTCAAGAGAATTATAATTTAGACAAAATTTTAATGTTGTTTATATACTATTATATTATTCATTACTATTTTAGATTGCATTTTTATATTTTCAGTATTCATTTTAACGTAAGTTTTAGTGTTTACGTGTGTCATTCTTTATTCATTATTATTTCTAATTATTATGCTCTGTTTAGCTTCAATAGATTTTTATTATAGTTTTAGTATGTTTAGTACTTCAACTTCAACTTCAGTGGTCAGCTGTTACAAGCTTTTCAGTGGTTGGTCCTGAAACTGATATTTACTCAAAACTCACTCACAAAATTTTAATAAAAACGATACTAGTTTAATAATATCAGATCATTACTTGATTTTAAGTTATCCATCATGCCTGTAAAAACAGCACTCTGCACCACCTAAAGAAAATGCTTTCTTTCAGCGCTGCTAACCCAATTTAATTTTCCCAAACAAGAATGTTTCTGGGAGATTAAAGATTAAATCATTGTGCTCTAAGCTACCACACGATCCATTGCTTCTAGTATTTGACAGTGATTGTGTGTTATTATGAATTTGGTAGGCTGTGTAAACTCAGCATACAGCATGATCTTGAAATCAGATAATTAGATAGAATCTTTCATTTCGATAAAAGAGACTTTTAATGCCAGCAAGGATGAAGGAAACAGTGTAATTCTGTCAAATGTAATTTAGTAAGCTTTGCATAATATGTCCAGCATGATTTTCTTTCATTCTTTTAAGCGTTGCAAACCGGCTCTGATCCTTCCCAGCCCTGTACTAGTGTTACCTACAACCAGAATTAATAAGAAGCTCCTTTTTATCTTTCTCTCTGTCCTCCCCTGAATGCTGATTTAATTAATTAGTCAGACAATCTGTCAGATAATCTGTCAGATCTGCAACCTTGTGTACAGCTTCATAATTGTAATGAAACAAGCTTCATCTCATGTTAATTTTAATTTGATGTTTGTAATGGAGTATCTTTAGAATGACACAAACCCAAAGGTTGCTTTAACCAAATATTTTGCACATTTGAATACTGGGTGTATCAAACCAGGAATTCCAATGATAAATGTATGCAGAACTGTTTCCAAGAGACTGAAAAACAAAAAATGTGGATATAAATAGAGTGTAATGAAAAGCTTATAACCCAGATTATTACTTTTTTATAGCACAAATGTTACTAAACCGTGATTCTATAAAAAAGTTTTACAAGAAAATGTCCACAGAAACATTCGTTTGAATTTTTATACCATACAGGTTAAGGTAGACTTTAGGTGTGTGCTATCTTGTTTAATGATTCCTTTTTGTTTGTGGGACAGTTTTGACTATTGCAGGTTTATAGAGCTAGACTACACACCCATGGAGTCAGGCATTATGGTCTCTATGAGACAGAGCAGAGGATTTCTGACACCAAAGTCCCCGGAACACCACTGTCGGTCAGCGCTCCATCATCCCTTGTCTCCTTCTTTTTTCTCTTCTTCAGTTTTCTTTGTTCTTTGTGTGGCATTGTGTCAGCATGGACTCAAACTCTTCAACCATAGCACGACGTCCCTATAAAATCCAACTTTTTGATTTTACTGGGGGTTTAAAGCTCGAATTACATATGTGTGTGTCACAGTTGAAGATGATTTTATGTCTGTGATGAGCCCGTATTAGATGGCTCTGCTGTCAAATTCTGCTTGTCCAACTGCCAGTTTGTTTCTCATAATTGATTCACAATGGAAATTTATCATGATTTGTCATCTGTGCCTCAGCACATAATACAACTGTTTTGTATTGCTTTGCAATTTATGCTTGCAGTTTTATGTGTACTGGGTGTGTTTACTTCTTTACATACATAAAGGTGTTAACCCCCTATCCCCTCCTAGTTGACTGTATGTATAGAGGCATGTTAGTCAATACTATTAGTAGGCATGCTTGATTTTGTGTTTCATGGAAGTGTACGTTTTGTTTGTTCATGTCAGTGTGTTTGTGCTTTCTGTTTACTCCTCATCTTGCATTCTCTAAGGTGCCTTGAAAGTGACTCTGAAATTAAATTGTTCCTTTTATGCCACAGACGGAGTCCAGCACCTGTCAGTAACCGTGATCCCCATGGAAATGCCTCCCTCAGCAGCAGTAGCAATTCAGGGTCATGCAAGGGCAGTGATGGAAGCCCAACCCATAGGTGAGACACAACACAACCACAGACCAATGATGCATTGCTCCTTTTTTCTTTCTTGTTTGTTTATATGTAGCACAAACAACTTTTCTCTTCCATATCAGGCGTCACATAAAATACACCTCCTGCAATGATAACCATGGTATCCGGCCCCCTCCACCTGAGCAATACCTTACCCCACTGCAACAGAAAGAGGTGTGTATAAGACACCTCAGAGCACGGCTCAAAGAAACCGTCGAAAGACTGCAGGACAGGTGAGCCAAGAATCATTCATAGCATGAGGGCCCATGCACTAATGATCTCATCAGTCTATGAAGAAATTTGTTTTATCTTTAAGCGGCAGTTAAAGTTATTCCTTTGTTTTTGGAATTGTTATGCAAATTTGCACATGGTTGATTTCTAGACCATGTGACAATTATCTATAAAGTCACTAATCACTGAATATTAGCATTTAGACTGCAAATGCTTCCCTTCATTCTAAGGACTTTAATCTATATATAACTATTTATTTTAAAGGCAGCCTCCATTTATCTAAAGGGGTCATATGATGTTGTTAAAAAGAACATTGTTTTGTGTAATTGGTGTAATGCAATGTTTATGCAGTTTAAGGTTAAAAAAACACACACACATTTCTGTACATTATTTTTTTCCTCTAAGACCCACACTCCTGAAAAAGGTTGATTTGAACAAAGCTCATTGTTATAAAAAAGCAAGGTGTGCTCTGATTGGCCAGCTAATCCAGTGCATTGTGACTGGCCGAATACCTCAAGCGTGTGATGGAAATGTTACGCCCCTTATGAAAAAAAGTCTAAAAAAAATAACTTTTATAAGGAATACTAGCCTGGGCCCACCTATACTTCCTGTGACGCTACATTCAATTTCGCGAACAAAGTTAGTCTGGCAAAGCTGCCGTTTTAGAGCATTTCAGATTCCCAAAAAAATGGGAACCAATGAGAAATGAGCACAGAGAGGTTGTAGATTCGTCCAGTAGTAAACAGAAGCATCTGATGGACGTCGGTTAAGCCCGCCTCCCAGAAGGCGGGTAGTAAGGTAGCTTGGCCAAACTAAGCTCGTATGAGCTTTTTCCAGTGGCAGTTTTTCCCTAGTAATGTACATGTTCGCACCGCAGAAACTAGTTCCAGGAATTAAAGTTAAAGATTTTAGTTCCAGGAATTCTGTTTGGATGAACTAAATTAGCTCTTACTTCAGGTACTCAAAAAGTACCAGAAACTCGGTAAAGTAAGTGTAAGCTGTTTGGCTAAACGTGTATTTTCTATGGCATTCTTTTTTGTTTCCCTTGTTGAACACTGTGCACAAATGACGTCACTATTGACCGATTTACATCACTTCTTAGTACCCACTGACAGTGCGAATGCAAAGCTTTTAAATTGTACTGGGAAATAATTTTGCCAAAATCATCCCAGTACTTTAGTAATGGACTTTTAGTTCTGAAATTAAAGTGGAGCGAAATAGCCCTAATGTTTAATGAAAGTACAAATTATCCGTCAATGCCATATAGTTGGCAAGTCACATTGTACTGGGATAGAAAAAAGTATTGAGTGAAATTTCACACAGCAGTTTTCATTTTGGTCTTTCACCCACCAGTCACTTCTCAACATTCCTTCCTTGCTTTACTCTTTCACATCCTCTGCCTTTTTCCCCTCCTTCCTTAGGGACACTGAGATTGATGAGTTGCGTACTCAGCTGTCCCGTATGCAAGAGGATTGGATTGAAGAGGAGTGCCACCGTGTGGAGGCCCAGTTGGCTCTAAAGGAGGCTCGCAGGGAGATCCAGCAGCTTAAGCAGGTTGTCGATGTTGTCAGAACCAATCTGGGAGACACCGACACTGGAGTGCAAAAGTGCTTCCAAGACATAAACCTCCAGAACCACAAGCTGGAGTCTTTATTGCAGAGTATGGAACTGGCTCAGATCGGGACCCCCAAAACAGGAGAAGCCCTGGCAGGTGGAGGGGTGGTGGGGGCAGGGCTGGAGGTCAGCGAGGGCCTGGTGGAGTCTTCCGAAGGCTCCCCAGCTCGCTCGCTTACCCGCAGCTCTACCTACACCAAGCTAAGTGATCAGACTGGCCAGGACTGTGGCGGTAATGAAAATGGGTGTGACATTCCATGTTTGTCAGGTGAGGGCACGCAGGACAGCGGGTTTGTTTGCTGTGGAGAAAGTGGAAGAGGAGCAAGCAAGGCGGACCTTCTCCTGGAGGCTGCGTTTTTGTCTCAAGAGACAGCCTCGCTGCTCAATGCGTACTCCCGCCTGCCACACTCCTCCACCTATGAGGCACTGAGCACCAGCGAGCCGAGAGTTGTTCCATTCCGCTGCAGTGGGATCGGGACAGGGACCACTGTTAGCGTGAGTCATCCATGTCTGTCGCATCATCACCTATACTTGCATCACCTGCGTGAGCAAGGCATTCAAACTGACTACGACCTTGCCCCTGCTTCGGCCCCTGCCCATGGTCCCAGTACATCCTTTAACTCGGATCTGGACACTATTGCTGAGCGTTCCTTCCGCTCCCAGGCATGCAGTCCGACCTCTACCTGGATGTCCGACGAGGGAGATGATCTAGTGTCGGTAGCCACAGAATCAGCCATTACGGCAACAATTGCCACAGCTTCTGTCATCACAGACTTTTCTGCTACGTCTGCACCAGCTGTTCCAATGGAGCCTTGGGCATCAAAAGGACCTGCGACTTTAGAGCTGGAGTCCCCTGTCAAGGACACAACTGTTTCCCAGATCCTTACAGTCTTGCCAATAACCAAAACAGCTTTGACCACGGAGACAATTGGATCCCAAGTACAACCTCAACCTGTTACAGACCCTTTGCCAAACCCTGACACTTCACCTTGCTCCGTAGAGCCATTGGTTGAGACTGAAGAGGAGCCCCTTCCACAGACCACTCAGCCTCGTAGTGTGCAAACAGATGCTGGGGTTGGGGAGGATCATGTCATTAATATAGGTGCAGATGATGAAGATGAGGTTGACGAGAGTGCTACGAACACAGAGTCCAAGTCGTCTGGCTGTGGTTTACCAGCAAAGAACTACTGGAGCCGGCACTTCCTAGTCGATTTGCTTGCGGTGGTCGTGCCAGTGGTCCCCACAGTGGCATGGCTCTGTCGGGGTCCACACCGCGTTGGTCAGCCAATGTATCATATCGGTTCTCTCTTGCGGGGCTGCTGCACCGTGGCCCTCCATTCCCTGCGTCGAGGAGGAGGACTTCGACACTACCCCGCAGGAGGAGGTGGTCCGGGGGGAATGAATATATGAGACCAGTTCTACTCTCTGGAGAAGCCTTGAAGCCAGTGATATCAATGTTCTTCTGTCAGATATCAATTAGGAAGCGCTTAACACATGTAAAATGAATTAAGGCAACCAGTGGAAAAATGGTGTCTGTGCACAGCACCTTAACACTGTGGTTCTCTGTGGTCTATATCTAAGAATAAGGATGGGGAATCACTAGCACGTATTTACACCTAGAAACGAGATGCTTGTGAAGTTCAGGACTTCAAACAAGCTTTCACCTTTTTCCACAACTACTACATTGAGTAAAGACGCGAGATGATGTGTTCTAAATGATGGACTGACACAATGATATTAACTCAGCTTTGTGAGTGACACTAAAAGATCCCCTTTAATATGATTGTATTACCCTTATTTACAGTGAAGAGATGCAATAAGTGATGGGAAGAAGCTGTCCTTCTGTGCGTCCCTCTTACTGTCACCGCAGAGGGTGTGTCGTATGTGTGTGTATTGATTTATCTGAGCGAGTGCTGTGTTGTGTTAATGTACAGTGCCGCCAAAATACCTGGATTATTAATGGCCATCATTGTTGTAGCCGTGAGTGCAGTAGTTAGCTGTCCCATTACTAATGCCTGTAAGGAGCCAGGTAAGCCCCTGCTGAACTATTTATATGCTTTGCATATACCACTAGTGTCCGAGACAAATGATACTTAGCCCATCTAGAGTCTTTTAGATAATGTATACTTTATTCCTGCTCAATTATGTGGGAAAGTTTGATGGTTCAGAAACACTCTGTATATTTGAAGGCTCAACTGTGTATTTGGGAAATGGTTAATGCGTTCTAAGTAATAATATGAACAGTAAGAAAGATTCAGCGTTAAGACAATGATCAGGGTTAAATTACTTTAAAAGGGTCATGGGAGCTTTTTCACCACAAATGAGTTTTATGAATTTGTTTCACTGTGTGACCCTCAAAAAACATAGCCAGATGTTTTCAGGTGAAATTGTAATAGGTCTAATTTTCATGTTAGTCTAGGTTAAATAATCACAGAAAAAAAAATGCTAAAAACAGCTGAACTTAATTTAGTATTACACCCATGCTAAACATGACTATAAGTACTGATGTTACTGAATGTTAGCTAATATGTTATTTCTGAAATACTGTGTAATATAATTCCACTTATAAAAGATCAAAGAGAGCAGAAAATGTATTTTGTATTCAGTTAAAAAGTGGAATATACAAATTGATCTACAAACTGTCTAAGCTTGAAACAGTGAAACTAAACTACTGCATGCAGAAACAAATTTCAATTAGAATTCTCTGCTTTCAGCTTTTTTCCAAACGTTTGGAAATGACTTCATGTACCCTTTGATGTTAATTTATTTGACTGACACTTAGGTGACAGGTGGCACTTAATGACATGTCGATTGCACTATAATTCACTTTATAAGCAATTACTTGAAGTATACTTGATTGTGAGTTTCTGTCTGTCCAAAGGCCAATGCATACATGTGGATTTGTGGTTCAGGGTTAAGATTTCACCAATACCAATAATTTCAAAAAATCAACAGATTCATAAATTCATGTGAATATTTATGCTTTGTGTATAAGTGACAGCTGGATTGATTTGCCAGTCAACAGTGTACCAGATAATCAGCCAGATGATCGCTATTGTAGTAATTTGTGTCTCACATATTGTCTTATCTTGTGTCCCTCAAAATCATAACCGCTGCCTTTCTGTTAGCTACCTCTTCCCTCTGATATTGTGTACAGTATAGTGACATAAAGGCTTTATTTGTTGTCTATTTGCGAAGTTTTCATTTAAATAATTTACCACTTTCTGTTGTGCAAATTTGACGTGAAGTCTGTAAGGTGTTTCAGCGCTAGATACTTATTCTTTTAACTGCTTGACAATCTTAATTTGTGCTTTAAGTGGTGGTTAGTGGGCATATATGTCTTTAATTTACAGTCTATTCCCTGCACTTTTTCACCTCATTCCAACTGAGCACTTATTAAAGAACCTAAAATACAATAGATTTAAAGAAATAAAGGCATATGTGTTTCTGTTATTTATTTGTTTATATTTTGACTAGTGTATGTTGAAATTACGAATGTGTGGCTTTCAGATAATTCTGTCTTTTGGCTTTCTCAGAATATATATCTAAGGTTAAACGAGATTGTGATTACAGTTGTTACCCCAAGAATAGGAGGTTTCCCTTCGAACTGCTTCTGTCCGTCAATGAAATGTGCGTTAATAACTGTTACATTAGTTATTCGGCTGGATAAATGTTGCACGCTGATATACAGCTTTGTATACCTGTTGAAATGACACATAAGGCCTTGTTAAGATTTTCTTAAATTTTCTGAAGCCATATTACAAGCAGAGATGAGTATGTTGGCCCTGTATGCTGGTAAATTTGAGTAATATTCCATGTGTTGTCATATCACATGTGTAGATGAATCAGTTCATTTTTCTTTCTGGTAATTAATAAGATAAGATTTTTTGCTTTAAAGCTTCTGATCCTCCATTAGGATCTCCGTACATAATTTATCAGTAAAGTCTTTGTTAATTTTCTTAGGCTCTCCATGCATTGTCTCTGAACGTTCTAAGATTTTCTCCATATTGATAGTTTTTGTAGCATTTTTGGGAGGATTAAGAAAACATGTTTAATGTCAACTGGCACAGTTTTTGTTTAGAATGTACTTTTGTAACCACAGGAAACACTGTAACGTGCATATATTGTTGAATCATTAGTGTCCAATAACACATTTTAGGATAAGCTGGCAACATATCATTTGTTTGTTTCTTTACAAATGTATATCACACTCGATTATGGTTTGACATTAGCACTGCATATTTTCTTTGAATTGTTTGGTTAAATGGAAATAGCCTCCAACAAGACAAGTGATAAGCCATGCCTTTCTTTCAGAGTGAATATTGAAATGTAAAATTGGTGGTAAACGGACACATCAGTAGTTTAGTGTCTGTTAAGCAGGATTATACGATTGTGCCTAGAAGATTACATCTCACAAAGGTACCTTTGTTATAGTAATTTTCTTTAATTGTCATTCGAATTACGTGTTAACATCTTGCAGTTTTGTCTTTGTATTGTCTAACAGTATCAGCACCCCAAGTGGAACCAGTCTTGTCTGGTAGCGTCTCAATATTTTTGTGTAGAATAATATTTGAATGGTAATATTAGTGTGTACGGACACCACTGCAACACATCGCTCTGACCCTCATTGCTCTGTAAAAGGATCTATATTAAAACAGCATGGTGAACAAAGCCTTCTCGCTACTTTTGAAGTTTTTTTGTTTGTTTGTTTCTAATCATTTAAAGATGAGGAAATGTGTGGAGCACCGTTTTTTTTAAATGGAACATACAGATTTAGATCCATTGGTATAACCAGGATGATTTATTTTTGTAATAATTTCAGTCTTGAGGTTACATTCGTATATAAATTTTTAGAGACACTAACATTTACAGGATAATGACAGAGAATATTATCAAAGATTAAACACCTAAAAACAAGATCAAAATCAATACGAAATGAGTTGTTGCATTACAAATTCTGGCCCAAGATTCCTTCTGGCAGAGTACAGCTGTCTTGGCATATAGATGTCTAATTTATAAAAAAAAAATAAAGGAAGGAAAGTGTTTGTGCATAGTGGCAAAAATTGAAAAATGGAGTGTTGAAGCTAAGGCTCTCCAAAATGGAAGCTCAGGTTCAGTTTTTAACCCCTTGCGCCTCAGCCAAAATTAAAAAAATCAGATAATACTACTCAATAATGACAATGGATTATTATTATATAACATGTAATATGACAACAATTAAACTCGATGGCAACGATGAGTTGTAGGACAGAATCAAGAACTAGAAGGCAAAACGATAACAAGTGAAATAGAAAAAAGGCAGTTTTTACATGTTATAAATGATTGTGATTGAGGAGGTTTATCCAATCAGCGATAGACAACCCATGTGATGGAAGGGCTCCAATGGGAAGGCTCCAGATTGTAGGCATTGTGGAATGGGGCATCCGGGGTTCAGACCTCAGGCACAGAGTGATCCATTGAGGACTTCAGCAGGCCGCCTGACATCCTGGAATATACAGATTAGGGCTGTCATGACCAGGAGACGACAACTCAAATATTTAGCTGACATTTCCTCTTCAAATAGAACTCCGAATTCTCCCATATTATACTACACGAGACGTCTGTATCAAATATGATAACCAAAAAGGATGCCAATTATATATATTTTTTGTCTTCAGGGTTCAAGAAACTGTACCTGTCTGACTATTATTTTTAATTTATTATTGGCAAAATAAAAAATTTATATTATCCCTTATGAGTATAAAAAGAAAGCTGAATCTCACTTCTTAATCATATGTTCGTAGATAAACTTAGGCATGATGGTGATGGTCATGGCAGTGGGAGATGTGGTCAGGATGTCCTTAATCTGAGTGTCCTGTAGAAAGAAAAAACAATTTACTCCACAAATCTCATATTTCTATTTTTGATTGGTTTGTGGCTTTAACAGAAGATCCTGAGAACACCTCTGTGACCCCTCTCACCTTGAGTCCGATGACGTTCTGGCCGTTGATCTCACAGATGTAGTGCTCGGTGAGCAGACCGTTGCGGGCAGCAGAACCATCCTTCACTAGAGATGTGATTCGTCCAGATTTGAAGATGAATCCCACGTGGCCAGAGCTGTCCTTATGCATTGTGACTGTGCGCTGGAATGGTCTAGAACACAAAATATGATATTTGAAATTGAATTTATGATTACCACAGAAAAATATTTTGACTTAACCATTCTTTTGTGATCAAGACCCTACATAACTTTAACATAGACAGTAGGACGTCTCATCCTAAAATGGCCTAATATTCTGTGACTATATTTTTTAAATAGAATTTAAAATGTTTAGCCTAATGCTTGCAAGTACCTTTCTTACTAACCGATTTTTTTTTTTTTTTACTGGTAACTGTCAACTACAGCTAACACTTGGATCTAAAGCAAGACGTTTCTATTTCACACTGAACTCAACAAGCACTACAACTATAATTAATAACCACCAGGAGGCAGCAAAGATCTACACAAATATTATACATAACAATAATAAGAAATGTTCCAAAAATAGCATTATTAGAATGATTTCTAAAGGATCGTGTGACACTGAACACTTGAGTAATGATGAAAATCCAGCCCCAAACTTTTAAACAGTAGTGCATACTATATACTATATAGATAGAAATGACTGACCTGTCACGGACAATGAGCTCGATGCGCTGTTCAGCTGCTGCCTTCAGAGCTTTATGGGCCTTATCTGAACTCCAGCCAGCAACGTTCTGCCCATTGATCTGCAGAACCTGATCTCCAAAACGCAGGCCACCCAACGCCGCAGGAGAGTTCGCCTGTACCAGCTGGACAAACATTCCCTACAGAAAGAGGAAATGAAACGCATGAAAGATAATAACACCTAAACCCAACATCACCTGCTGATGATGATACATCTGCCAAAAATGAGGGTGTGCTGCCCTAAAAACATATTACCAAATAACCTACATATTAATAACACACTCAAAACAATAGACGTTAGTCATGGCTCTGAGGAAGTTTAATGCGAAGAGCTTTACTCACATTATCAATATCTCTGAGTCGGAGTCCGACCTTTCCTTCCTGGTCTTTGCAGATGATGACCTCCCGAAGACCTGGGCGAATCTCTGCCCTCCTGATACCCACGTCTGCACCGGTCACAGGCCGCACCATGCCACCCACAGAACTTGGCACTGCCACTTGCTGCCAAGCAAGAGAACATTTTGATTTATTCTCATACGTGTTATCGCATTGTTTACATATTATACAACATGAACCGTTAACTGTGGCCCATGCAAATGCTGTACTTTCCAACCACTGTACTCTACAAGGTTTCGATTTTAGATTGTCTAAGCTGTAAAGCTTATTAAGAATTCATGACCTACAAATATGTTGTCAGTAGAAGATAATTAAGAAACACCTAAATGCTACAATATAATTTTAAGGTTACTTAATATATGAATCAGAATGGTTTATTGAGATAGAACAGTAGAAACTGTAACAGGAAGTGATGAGAGGAATTTAACAGTCAAATTAGTTGTAATTTATTATGAATGTTAATAGTATATTTACACCACTGTTCAAAATATTCTGATTGCAAAAATGTTGTTTTGTTTTTTGAGAAATGAATACTTGTAAGCAAGGACACATTAAATTGATGAAAAGTGACAGTAAAGACATACTATAATGCTACAAATTATTTATGCATATTTATGTATGTAATTGTAATTGATATATGTAACCGATGACAAATGCATTAACTAATGTGAACAATTACTTACCAAATGAAACAAAACAAGATATTGCTAATAAAAGGGGTGCTTTTTTCACCCACAGTATAGACTTTTAGTATATTAATGATAATGCTGGAGGATATCCAGTATTAGTAAAAAGAAATGCATTTCTGTTTTTGTCTTGATTAAGGGGTTATTTGAGCCTTATAAATGGAGCTATGAGGACACTTGACAGAAAGAGATGCAAAAAGGGAGATGCTGGTCTAACGTTCAGAATTATGCACTCGGAGTATCTTTTTAAGATGCTCTCTGAAAGCAGCCTACATTAGCATAACTCCAACACAGGCCTTATGGTGCATGAGTCATTCCGAGCTCTGCTTCCAGGAATGATGCTGAAAAGAATAAGACACCCTGTGGCCAGTTTGAACTATTCAGAGAAAAAAAAAAAAAAAAAAACCTCCCAAAAGCACAGATGCTAACGCACATACACAACCACCACCGCCACCTCCTCTTTTTCAAATATTCCATAATTACTCTTGGCTAAGAAAATATTGTACATGGTAACATTGATAGAAATGGAAAAACAGGCTGTAGAGCAAACTAATCCAGAAAAGAGTAACAGCACTGCTAGGGAAACTCTGAAATGTCATTGTTTGCATATATTAAATATTTCTTTATGAGTGCCGATACTTATAGGGAACTAAACTCTAAAAATAAACAGGCTTGTCCAGCGACAATCACTTACATTGTCAGCCACCGGGACCAACGCAAGGTTTCTCTGGACCTCATCGCTGTTCAGACTGAGGCCCATATAGTCTCCCAGCTCCTCCAAATTGGGATACAGAGCTGAATGGCGAGAAAGAAAAGAGGTCTCATATTAAAGTTAAGATTCTCCATATGACACAGACAAAGCAGCACAGTAATGTGGTTTGTTTGAGTGTTTTATGACAGCATCAAGTGAAAAAAAGCAGGATATAGAAAAACAGAACTGAGAGGAACACAGTTCAAGTGTCGACACTCAGCCAGTCACTGGTTTCAGATTCCGCCAATGAATGTTTCCATCCAGTAATTATTTCCTGAGTTGAGTCATGACTACAGTCCTTCCCTCTTTTCCCAGCACTCAGATAGGAAAATGTACGCCTATGAAATACGGTCCTACACAAACAACTAGCACACCAGTACGTCTCTACATTTCTACACTGGAAATGATGGTAGTGGGGGAAACACAGACATGCGTTTATACAGCTACACTTTAAATACACATATACACTATCAGTCAAAAGTTTGGAAACAGTAAGATAATAATAATATTATTATATTATAATATTTGTTTCAAGTCTGCATTCATTCGATCAAAAATACAGGGAAAATACTTAATATTGTGAAATATTATTGCAATGTAAAATAACAATTTTCTATTTTAATATATATTCAAATCTAATTTTTCCTGTGATTTTAATACTGAATTTTCAGCATCATTACTCCTGTCTTCAGTGTCACATGATCCTTCAGAAATTGTTCTGATATGCTGATTTATACTGTTGTGCTGCTTAATATTTTTTTTTGGAACCTGTGATATTGTTTTTAGGATTCTTTAATGAATAAAACATTAAAAAGATCATCATTTATTTTAAATAGAGATCCTTTCTAACAATATCTACCATTCAAATGTTTGGGGTCAATTTTTACTCAATTTTTTATTTTTCTGCTAGGATGTGTTAAATTGATAAGAAGTGATTGTTGGAAAATATTTATATTTTTAATAAATTCTGTTCTTACCAACTTTTTACTCAAAGATAATTGTTTTGGTTTTTTTTGCAGTTTCCAAAAAAAAAAAACAACTTCTATTCATCAAGGATCAAAAGTGACAGTAAAAACATGTATAATGTCACAAAAGTGTTCTATTTTAAATAAATGCTGTTCTTGTAACAAAAGAGGTCATTGCACTATGAAAAATTCACGTACGATTCAGAACTCAAACTTTACCGTTGATCTAAAAAGAACTTATATTCAAGGCAAGTTGGCCAAAACTGCCCATCGTGTAGTAGTGTGGACAAGCACCCTCTCCATCATTACTGTCTGTTTAGCTCCACCCACCATGTTTACGCAAGAGGTGAACATGCAGGTCTACACAGAAACCAAATTTAGTAAGAAGTACTAGTTAGTAAGAACTCTGTCCTTTTTGTTCAGTTAATTTCCGTTACAGAAAGTGGGCGTTTACTTCAGAGTCTACAATCTTCCACGCCTTATCAAACACAGAGTTCTGATGAGGGGGGTTAAAAACAGGACAGGATTTTTTAAATTAATAGTTTTTTAAAAACTATTAATTAAGTTAATAAAAATCTTGGTAATATTATAAGACCTTAGAGAACCATAAAAAATAAAAAGCTAGTCAATAAACGATTATTGGGTCCTAAACTATTTTTTTTTTTTTTCATATTTTTAAAAAATAAACTGTTTTCAACATTGATAATATTGAATATTTAAGTAGAAAATCGGTATATTAGAATGATTTCTGAAGGGTCATGTGAACCTGAAGACTGCAGTAATGTTCAGCAGAAGTTACAGTACTATGTGAACCCCCATCTTAAAAAACTCCTTTTTGAACAGTCTAGTTATGTAATATCCTGGCAGTGTCTTGAGAGGCTGCACACAGGGACACAATAAGAGCACAAAGGTGGAAGGCAGTACTGCCTGGATAAGAGGGCCTCAACTAGAGTGCTTGTTTTACACAGAGATTAAAAAAGGAAGTAGGGAAGGTTGTTGAATTGCTTCCAAATTCCCTTAGGCATGCCTTCATTTCCTGTTTGACAATGGCATGAAGCATTGGCAAGCCTTTCATCTCCAAAAAAAACAGCTCTCACACGGCACTTCAGAAATGAAATAGAGAATGGCATGATAAGGTAGAGAGAAGCGAGACAACAGGTGAAGGAAGACAGACAAGCAGAGTCTGGGACGCACCTGAGCTTGGCATCCCCTGTGTGGCAGGCTGTGACTGGTAAACCCCCTGAGTGATGGCTGGGGTGCTGGAGGTGGCATTGGCAAACTGGGATTGCGCCTAGAAGAGCAAACAACATGTGAACATCCACTTTACTTCACTTCAAAACACCAACTTATCTTCAGTGTTGTCCTGAAATAAAATGCATACTACTAAAAACGGTAATGAAATAATATTGAATAATAATGAAATAGGAAACCGATTAGAAATACTGCAAGCAAAAAAGCTTAACCATCGTAACCAATTAAAATATGTAAATTAAATTAAAAAACGGTAAACAATAAAAATACATAAAATCAATACAAAAAACTAAAAAAGACATTTTTTTAAAGGCAGTCAATATATTATATACTATTTATGTTTTATATATATA
>JAUYWG010000061.1:6277927-6299451 GCA_034779775.1 Enteromius afrohamiltoni | reverse complement strand
GACTCTCTCGCTCTTATGTTCTCCCCGCCCAAAGCATCAGCTCTGTTTTCGGGTTGAGATTGAGTTTGAGTAATTTATGCCAGCCGCAGCAGACACGTGCTGCTTTCCTATCAGCACCCTCTGCTGAGGAGTTTTCCCCATGCGTCTTAGCAGACGCAGTACGAGTGAAATGTCGAAAGGGAACAGTAATGATCACAAAATAAGCTCATTTAAAATTTAATGCCAGCCTCAAAACAGTTGGGACGGGGGCATGTTTACCATACCATAGGCTGCAGCATCCCCTCCTCTTTTCAAAACAGTTTGAAGATGTCTGGGTTTGAGATTCTGGAGATTTTTGTGTTGGAATTTGGTCCTATTCTTGCCTGATATAGGTTTCCAGCTGCTGAAAAGTTCCCTTTCAGTCGGTCACTCTGGCGTCACGTCGGTGACTGACGAATAGGAATCTCGCTTCAAGATGCCAAAACAACTCTGCGTGTATGCAAACACACCAATGATTTTAATTCATATATTCTTATTAGGATCAGCTGAACCCAATATGTCCAGCAGATCTAATATTATCTAATAACCCAGCTCCCCCTGATGATCAGATGTCGGTTACTGCATCGGAAGGAGAGTACGGTTCGCGCTACGTGCGACGAAGGTTACGACGCGTGCCCTGGGTTGTGCGATGTCCACGATGGTGGTCCAGCAGCACCAAACATTCCTGAAGCTCGCTTTCGAAGGTCAGGCATATCAATATAGTGTCCTGCCTTTCGGGCTCTCCCTGTTGCCCCGTGTGTTCACCAAAGTGGCCGAGGCAGCCCTGACTCCTCTGAAGGAGAAAGGGGTTCATATTCACTTGAGACCACTTCAGAATTGGCTTCTCGATCGAGTCCCGAGGTGGGCGTGGAAGCGCCTCCTTGGAGTCAGAAGCTACCTCCTCCTTGGAGTCAGAAGCATCTGTGGTCACTTCGCGCTATTCACATTCCAGGTACAACCAGAAGGCCGACGAGCTGTCTCGAGCACAAGCACTCGCTGGAAAATGGAGACTCTATAAAAAAAAAAAGTGCAAGGTCAGGGAGCAAGGAGCAGGTACTGCTGGTAGCCCCTTATTGGCCCACCAGGACCTGGTTCCCCGATCTGATGCTCCTTGCGTCAGCCCCTCCCTGGCCGATTCCTCTGAGGAAGGATCTACTGACTCAGAGACAGGGCAACCCTTCACCTCTAACGGAGCTGAAGAAGGGAACGCCATAGGGGCTGTACCGCCGCTAAGGGCTGTAACATCGGCTCGGCTCCTCAGCGAAGACCTTGTTTGCATTGGCTTGTTTGCACACACGCAGAGTTGTTTTGGCATCTCGAAACGAGATTCCTATTCGTCGGTCACCGACGTGACGTCTCCGTTGCCTACTTCAGGGAAAGAGGGTTACAATACATTTGTGGTTGTGTTCAATATATTTTTCATTTAATAATGCACCAAATGTTCTCTTTAAATAAATACAGGCTGGTCAGTTTAGTACCTGGACTCTACCACTACGAACTCATGCTGTTGTAATAGCTGTATGGTTTTATGTTGTCCTGGTGAAATACAAAAACAGTTTCCTATACAGCGTCTTCAAAAAAAAAAAAAAAAAAAGCATTCCAGCTAGAGATCCAGCTAATCTCATGGCAGAATGAGAACATTCAACAGAACAGCAGCTCACCAACATCCAGAGATTTAATCAGTGTGAAAGGGGCTTGACTATTGTGTAAGAGGTTGGTGATGGAAAGATAAAAAAGACAAAAGTAGTTGGGGATAGAATTTGTTTGAACAAGCAAATTGGTTTTCAATTAAATACATTTGCTCCGTTTTTGAGTGCCAACTGATTAACATGAGTTAAACACCTGCATTAGTTGCCATGGTGATATTCTTGCTCTTTAATTTTGCTTTTGCATCCTCAGCACTAGAACATGCTTACATACAATTGGCCTTGTGTTTTGTAGCTTTGTTCGCAATTAATTTGATTAATAAACCACCATATCATATAATTTATTTAATTAAAATATTTATTTGCATGTGCAGAAGTATTTTTTTTAATCCAGTTGCAGCAAACAAATGTATCAGCAGTTAAAGCACATCTGGTTACGTTTGACTTTATGATTTGACTTTAACAGAGAACGGCGTCAAATTGATGGACAGAGAAGTGTAAGCATCTGTCTGAGTTGACGGCAGATCTACATTCTGACAGCTGAGATTTAATTACAAATTTGTAGAGAAGACAGGGGGTTAATACTCCCTTAAATTTTGGTCTACGGTAGATTATAATCCCCTATGATAAAATTCTTAGGTGACCATCAACTGTAGTGTGCTACAGAAAACATAAAGAAAACATAAATACAACTCTAAATAGTCAAAGCGTCTTCTTCAAATCTGTAATTTTGGATCTGCACAATGCAGGAAAAAACATGAAACTTTAAAACATATGCATCATTTGATTTGAACTGAACGCATGCAGTATTTAGAATTCTGTCATTGGAATGACAGTCAGTCTTGTCTTGTTTTCTGAACATGAGAATCACCAACCATCAGATACAAGCTGATTGCCTACAAACAGTACATTATATAATTATTATATTAACATAAATTCAGACATCACCAAAAGTTGACACATTTTTTTAAATAAATTAATATTTCAATTGATCAAAAGTGACACTTATAATGAGGAGGCGTGCGGATCCATGTGCAGCTATTTATTATAAAACTCAAAGTAAAAGCGAGCAAGGTCCATTGACAGCAAACAGTGACATCATAGACAATAGAATAATCTAAACACAAAATAATGACCTGACGATTGGTGAATGGTGAATGCAGAGTTGGGAGTCCGGGAACCGGCAGGGTCGAGAACGGTAAATTGAATGGGAGAAGGAACATGGAAAAAGCATGGAGGGCTTACTACAAAGGGGAAGACACAGGGTACATCCACGCAATGAACAGCAAATTCACACAGAGACAACAGGGGCTTATATACACACACAAACAAGGCTAAGGGGTGGAGGAACGGATCAGTGGCCATGGCGTCGAACAAGGTGGGTGGAGACAATTAGTTCATAATGAGAGTCCAGGCATAGAAACGGAGACAAACACACAAAATGTACACATGGCGCCGGAGTGCCATCCACTGGAATATGCTGGCACTTCCAGCGTACTTTTTACAACAATAAAGAGATATACATATATATTTCTTACCAATACTATTCTTTTAAGCTTTACATTTATAAAATAATCCTAAAAACATCATGAGAAGTACCACAAAAATAAGCAGCATAACTGTTTTTTAGTGAGCAGACTCTTACTCGCCAATGAGAAACACTAAATATTGACCACTATCCAAATGTAACATTCACAAACTAATGGCGTCCAAGTTTCCTGCCAGAAAGAGAGAAATCAAAGCAGCCTCAGTGATCTGTGCTCAATCCATTCTTCATAAGGGACTGTGACTTCCAGTAGCACCACTTTGTATTCTCTAATGTTAGGACCATGTCTGGCCTGAGTGTTGTACTGGTAATGTGGTCTGGAAACTTCAGTTGCCTCCCCAGGTCCACCTTCAACTGCTAGTCACCTGCTGTGGATAGCAGACCAGCTGGGACCTTTGGCTGTGACTGAGGCTTCTCCCTGGCCCTGACGAAAACAATGTTTGGCCTTACTAGGGGCTGGTGCTTGCTTTGCTGGATTCCGCCACAGATGGTGTCAGCTACTGCCACCTGGTCGTGGCACCATCGGTACTTCCCCTCTCCCAGTGCTTTCGGGCAGCAGCTCAAGATGTGCTCCAGCGACCCTCTTGCAGGGTCTCCTGCCACCTGCGCCCTCCACTTCCTTCCAGTCCTGACCTCTATGCCTGCAGAGGAGACTCTGGTGTCTGATGAGTCTCTGTAAGGCAAGTTCAGACGAAGCACAGTGCTCATTCAGTAAATGCACAGCTAAACAGATAAGTTCTAGATTTTAAAGTATCTACTGTTTTAGAACATTTGATCTCTTCTGGGAGCTTGTTCAAACTCTGGGCAGCATAATAGCTAAAAGCAGATTCTCCTTGTTTTGTGTGAACCCTTGGTATTTCTAACTGATTTGATCCTAATGATCTGAGTGGTCTGCTAGGTTTATATTCAGCATATCTGCAATGCATTTTGGTCCTAGGCCATTGAGTGATTTATAAACAAGTAAAAGTACTTTAAAATCAATTCTATGTATAACTGGAAGCCAGTTTAGGGACCTGACTACTGAAACTAAGATCTGACTCCAGAATCACACCAAGATTCCTGACTTGGTTTTTCAGGGTTTGACCCCTAGAGTCAAGATATGCATTAACCTTAAATACTTCCTCTTTGCTTCCGAAAGCAATGACTTCAGTTTTCTCCTTGTTAAACTGAAGGAAGTTTTAGCACATCCAAGTGTTAATTTCATCAATGCATTGGCAAAGGGAATCAATGGGGCTGTAGTCACTTGGCGATAAGGCTAGGTAAATCTGGGTATCATCCGCATAGCTGTGGTATGCAATTTGGTTCTTTTTTATTATTTGACTTAGTGGGAGCATATACAGGCTAAACAAGTGCAACGCAAGGATTGAGCATTGAGGGACGTCCACTTGGACTTATGTTCTCCTATACTCACGTAGTAACCTCTCCCTTCTAAGTAAGACCTGAACCAGCTGAGAGCCATCCTAGAAAGCCTAATCCAGTCTCTCTAGGAGTATGTTATGGTCGACAGTGTCAAACGCAGCACTAAGATCTAGTAGTACCAGCACTGATATTTTACCAGAATCGAAAATTAGGCGAATATCATTTATTATCTTAATGAGCGCCGTCTCTGTGCTGTGATGCGGTCGGAAACCAGATTGAAAATTGTCCAGATATCCATTTGAGTTTAAGTAGTTGTTCAACTGATTGAAAACTACCTTTTCAATGATCTTGCCTATGAAAAGGAAGATTAGATATCGGTCTATAGTTGCTCAATATGGTGTTATCAAGAATGTCTTTTTTTCAGAAGGGGCTTAACAACTGCAGTTTTCAGGGAGTTTGGAAAAGTCCAAGAGAGAAGTGAGGTGTTTACCACTTCTAAGATATCTGCTTCTAAACAGTCAAACACACTTTGAAAAAAAGACATTCTTAACTTTTGAGTTAAAGGACTCCAGGAGAAGATCAACAGGGTCTGCAAAAATGCTTGGTATTGAAGTTATAGCCTTCATAAACAGCACACAGTGAACAGTGTTTTGATTAATCTCTTTCTGACAGAAACGGATCTAGATTCAGTGGTAGCAGAGATCAATATATCAAAGAAAATACAGAAGTGATCAGATAGTGCTACGTTTTAATGACAGTGGATGAGATGTTTAGACCCTTACTAATGAGTAAATCAATAGTGTGTCCACGATTGTGTGTGGGTGTGGGACATGCTGAATCAGGTCAAAAGTGTTTAAAATAGTTATAATTTCTTTAGTAGTTTTGACTTCTGCATTTTCTATGTGAAAATTAAAATCCCCTGCAATAGCAAAAGAGTTAAACTCTGAGGAAATCATTGATAACAGTTCCGTGAAATATTCAATCTAGTCTGGAGAGTATTTTGGAGGCCTGTAAATAATGATAAATAAAATTTGTGGAGCACCTTTCAGCACAATCCCAAGATATTCAAAAGACAAGTACTGACCAAATGACACTTGCTTACATTGATAGACATCTTTAAATAGAGCAGCTACACCTCCACCTCTCCTAACAGCTCTGCAAACATTCATGAAAATAAAGTAAGGGTCTGATTCATTGAGCACTTTTGCACTGCAGCTGTCTTTAAGCCATGTTTCAGTTAAAAACATAAAATCCAGGTTGCGTGTGGTTATTAAATCGTTGATCAATCATTGATGATTTATTTTTTTAGTGAGCAAATGTTTAAAAATGTTAACTTGATGCCATTACTTTTTGTCTCTACAGCAGGTTTAATTCGATACCTAACAGGCCGCAGATTAGAACGGCTTGAGAAGGCCTTAGACTTTCTATCACTTGTTAAAACAGAGATAGAGAAAGCTGCAGGCACACTGGGTTCCTGCTTAGGTAAACATGCTTGAGTGTGGTTGCTATTGTAACAGGGACCCGACACATATCACTGAGAGTTTTTATCAGTTGTTTTTGGTTCACCTACAGCTGATGGAGGGGGGTTTGTATGGCGTTTAAATGGAGTCAAAAGTCGCGCGCATGAAAACCATGAGTACACGAATGAAGCAAGCGCGCAAAACCATACCCACGAGAGGAAAATAACAATGCAAGAGCGCATCTGTGCACCTGCGAGCGCACATTTGTTCACCGCAAGTGCGCAGAACAGTATTTAGGAGCATTAATACTGGCGCAAGGCCCTGCTCCCTCGCGCGCACAACTGCACATGAGCGCTTGCGCGTCTTCTCAACACATGCTTGCTCGCTCGCTCGAGTTGACTTTTAACACTTTGAGGGCGGGGCAATGACTTTTGTCTTCCCACCTGTGATTGGTCATTTGTTTAATCAGTTTCACTCTTGTTTAAACATGTAGTAGGACGAGGAAAAGACAGGTTTTACAGGACCATTATGTCGGACCAGGAGCAGGTAATTTAATTTTTAAAAGTCTTTGTGTTTCCAGTGCAATGTATTCAATATATGATATTGTATTGTACAATTTCTATGGTACTTATTTTGTTTGGTCCAACATAATGGTTCCGTAAAACCTGTCTTGTCCTCGTCCTACTACATGTTTAAACAACAGTGAAACTGATTAAACACATGACCAATCACAGGTGGGAAGACAAAAGTCATTGCCCCGCCCTCAAAGTGTCAAAAGCCAACTCGAGTGAGCGAGCATGTGTTGAGTAGTCTCGTGAGCGCTCATGTGCAGTTGTGCACGCGAGGCAGCAGGGGCTTGCGCCAGTATTCATTTCCGCTCCTATTGTTCTGCACGCTCACGGTGTACAAATGCGCGCTCGCGGGTGCACAGATGCACTCTCGCATTGTTATTTTCCCCTCATGGGTCTGGTTTTGCGCCCTTGCTTCATTCGCGTGCTCGTGGTTTCCGTGCGCGCGGCTTTTGACTCTATTTAAACGCCATAGGTTTGGGCCTTGGCGTCGTGGCAGCAGTGAAAGAAGAGGACAGTGAGCTGGGCCCACATGCTTTGGTGATTGTGCTGCCCGGTGTTTTCTAGTTGATATCTGGGGGCTTGCGGCAAAGGAGTGGGAAAGTCTGGTTCCAGCATATAGCAGTTCCTCCATTTTCTGTGAGAAGCTTAGAAGTGGAGATGCTGGAGAGAGGGATAGGGTGTTTGGTGAGCGGGGCTCTGTCTCTGGTTTTTCCAGTGGCTGAAATATGTTGTCCTGGCTTTCCTGGCAATTTACCAGAAAGTCGTCCTTGGCACTGAGTCTTGGAGCTGTTGTAGTGCATCACAGTCTGTCTGTGATGAGCTCTGGGGGCAGGGCTCAGCCAGGATGGTGTCCATGAGCAGTTCTTATTGTTGCTGTGTGACGTTGTCAGTGTTCTTGTGGGATGTGTCGACAATGACTTTGTCCAGGTGAGTGAGTGCCATCCATGCTGGGTGGACTGGCATACTCCACTGAAGGATGACGGAGTGAAAAATAGATGTTGTTCTTTAGCACTCTTGCACCAAGTTTGTTTGGGTGGAGGCCATCCGGTTTAAACAGTTGTCTATGGCCCCAGAAAAGATTAAAGTTGTCAATGAAGTTGACTGCTTTTAGACTGCAGGTTCTTTGTAGCCATGTATTCAGCCCAAGCAACCGTGAAAACATGTTAGTTCCCCTTGCTGGGAGTGGTCCGCTGATGAACGGCTGAACTTCAAGTCTCTGAAGTGTTTCAATGAATTCACTGAAATCCTTCTTCAGTAATTCTGACTGCTCTTTCTGAACATCATTCTTCCCCACATGGATGATGATTCGATTTGCAGTCTTGTGCTTCATTAGGATGTTCCGAAGTTCCCTGTTCACATCAGAGACGGTTGCTTGAGAAAAGCAGCATGTAGTTGTAGTCATGCTTCTGATATTTCTGACAATAGAGTCTCCCACTATCAGAGTCTTGGGGATCGGCTGTGCTCTGAGCTGAATGCTGCTGTCTGTTCATCCTTGAGTGCCTGTTTGTAGTGATGTTAGCTGCTATGGTCTGCTGAGTGTTCCCCCTGTTTTGGAAGTCCAGTAAGTAACTTTGTAAGTTACTTACTTACTCCAGTAAGTAAATTTTTCAAGAACCACAATCCTTTGTAGAAGTCTGTGTCAGTTTGTGCAGCAAGTAGATTCCTGAAGAGGCATTTTCTTTCTTGTTTGTTGAAAGTAGGCAGCTGGGTTTTCCCATTTCCGGAATGTAAACTGCTGGCAGTGGGAGGCAAAATCCTTTTTCGTAGTGTTATTCCAGTTTTGAAAAGTTTCAATTTAGTGTTTGTGCCAAAATTTGTTGTTTGAGCACTGTGCTGATCTGCTGAAAAATCTTAGAAAAGTCTGAGAACAGTATATAGACAGAGAGCAAAGCTCGGAGCAGTAAGCAAGAGCCTCTCTGTACAGTAACACCTCCCTGGCTCTTGTTACTTTTAATTCCTCTGTAAGGCCTGAGAATGGGAGCTGGAGTTTGTTGGTGTGCCCATACAGGGCAATGCAGCTCAGGCTCTTCGGAAGGCCCAGCCACCTGCGCAGCTGGCTGATGTTTCTCTCCAGGGTCTCCACCATTGTTATTGGGACCTGGTACAACAACAGTGGCCACAAAAGCCTTGGCAGAATGCCATGCTGATATATCCAGGCTTTAATTTTCCCGGGGAGGCCTACCCTGTCCAATGCTGCAAACCAGGTTTTCAGCTCTGCATGCATGGTCTGGACTGCTACTGTGTCTCTTAAAGTCACGTCAAAGAGCTTCTCCAAGCTCTTTACCGGCTTCTCTGTCAATTATGGTATTTGGAGACCATTCATGTGAAAGCGGAATCTGTCCTCAACTCTCCCCTTCCTCAACACAAGGGACCGGCATTTAGCTGGCTTGAATGTCATTCTCACCAAAGATATTAGCCTTTCCAGACCTTTAAGGAGCCAGCGGCACCCTGGCACTGATGTTGCTGTGACTGTTAGGTCCTCCATAAAGGCTCTGATTGACGGTTGGCGAGTGCCAGATCTGGAGAGAGGCCCTCTACATTCCACTTCTGCCGCCTTGACAAACTTGGTCATCGCTAGGGCAAACAGCGTCACTGATATAGTGCAACCGGTGATGATGCGTTTTTCTAGACGGTGACATGCTAATGTTATAGATCCAGATGTGAATCTCATACTGAAACTACTGTAATAGTCCTGTATGAGATCTCTGATCTTCTGCGGAACATGGTGCAACATAGCCACTGCTTGGCTACCCTGCCTCTTCGCCATACTACCCTGATGATTCTCCACAGCCTCTGCAGAAGTCTTGGGCAGTGCTCGTACACTTTATATGGCACGCCGCTCAGCCCTGGTGCTGCGTTGGTCTGTGCAGCCCTGACCGTGTTCTTGACCTCTGCCAGCGTTGGCTCTTTGATGTTGAATTGGCTGGATGGTAGTGGTGGTGAAATTAGTTCTCTGCAGGGGCCCAGGTCTTCCTCCCTCTGCCGGTCACTGTATGTTTCAGAGAGATGCCGATTGATGTTGTCTTCTGGACACATGAGGGTCCCACTCCGCTTCTGCCCAAGCAGCTTCTTTGTGAACCCAAAGGGGTTGGCCGTGCTCTTGTGGGCCCTCATCTCTACCCTTCCTCCTGAGCCACTCAGCATGACGTAGGGAGATGAGCTTTTTCCTGAGGATGTCCCAAAGCTCAGCCAGAGCAGGCTTTTCTTCCTCGCCTTCTTAAGTCTCTCCTGAGTGCAGTGATCTTGTTCTCTCACCTATTGGGTCTAGCTGTGGTCTTGGCCTTTGGCTTTTTGATACCAAACTGCTCAGCATCAATGTAGATGATGAAGGTGCACATCGTTTGGAGCTGCTGGTCCACATTCCCTTTCGATGATGCTTCCAAGGCGCCATCTACATCTTCGTCAAACTGGCGCCACTCAATCTCCTTGCGTGCTGCTGTGAGTTCCAGTAGCACCACTAAAATGACATCCACTGACATGGATTAAAAAAACACACAAAAAGAAACTGTTGTTGTAAATTGTAATGATGTCACAATATTACAGTTTTTACTGTTTTTTTGTTAATACAATACAGAATTGTATTAATTTCCAAAACCTAACCAGCTCCATTTGTTTGATTGCATGAATGTGTGTAATAAATATCTTTCACATTAGGTTCCATTACTTAACTATTTATACCAGTGAAACATCTTTGATTTATGGCACTTCACTCTATTTATGGCCTCTGTCAAAGCAAAAAGACATGTGAAAGCGATGCAGTAATGTAAGAGTCTTTATATGATTGTCTCACAAAGCACACATGATGCAAGATCACAGTCTCCCCCAGCTATAACATCTCTCCAGTTGCACCCAGATTTAATGATTTCTGCACTCCAAGAGCATAGGTCATACATCTTGTTTTTCACTTTTAATCTGTTTTAGATATCAATCCCCAAATACTTAAATGACCCGATCCCATGTCACAGAGCCAGGAAACTGCTTCTGACAAACCATCTCCTCCTCATGAAAAATACATGTTGCGTTGCCTGCACATCCTGCTGCCAGTCTGGTAATTCAGTGCTTATTTGATTTGGCCAGAGTGCTGGCCTGCAGGTCAGTGGAGCGTGGCTCATCCAATCACAGACTGCTGTGTGAGGGAGTGTGTGTACTGTACGTACGTGAGTGTGTATGTGGTGGTGGAAGGCTTGAGTTGACGTATTAAGTTAACTAGATGGAGAAAATACAAACATAAGACCTTTACGGATGGTCTGGGATCTGAGGGATGGTCTCTATGACAGATGGCCTGGCAATATCTATTGGAATATTGGGCACAGGTCTCAGCCTAACAAAAGCTACTGGACGCATAAAAAAACAAAACAAAAAAAAAAACATTTTGATTGTGAGGCAAGAGAAAGCTTTGCTCCACTGACCCCAGTTATTTTTCGCTGTGTGCATTAAGTAGTAATGTAATAAAATGCAGATATTAAAAGGTGAAGTTCAGTTGTAAACACATTATTCAATATGTATAATTTGTACAGGCAAGCACATGAAGCCAGAATATAAACACAATGAGCAAAGTGTGATGTTAAGTGGTTATCCATAGAAAACCATTATAAGGAAAACAATGAACCAAGATTGCATTCATATTCTGGTCTCATCTGCTTTTCTATGTAAACTATCCATCATTAATACAGAGATTACTGAATATGATATTTTAATATTGCTGGTTTAAATAAAAGGTACCTTTGAAAAAGTTCCTATAATGATTGTTGCATTGTTTAATCATCAAAATATTGTATTTTATAAATATTGTGTTTTATTTCAGATTTAATTTTTAATCAGGTTTTGGTTAAATACATTTTAACCTTTAATATATTTAAAAATGTAATTTATTCTTATGATGGCAAAGAGTATTAAATATGTATTTTAATTTTACCTTATATACTCTCTTTGTTTTATATTTTGTAAATCCTAAATTTTCAAATTTACAATAATATCATAAAAAAGTTAAATGAAACTACTGTAACTCTCTAATACTAATAATTAAATTAAAAATAAAATAAAATAAACATACCTGACACACTACCCAGTACATATTATGGATGATACTGCATAAACTAAAAATTTTAGAATCAATCAGAACTCAAATATGTCAGAAAATTTTAACAGAAAAATTCAAATGTGCAACAGCATCTATTCTAAGCATTTTTGCATAGGAACAGCAGCACAGTGACTCGCTTACCTCGTGAGATCATTTCTAGAGTCCAGTCGCATGGCCTTGATTCACCTTGTTCATCTTCTTCAACTGTATTTGCAAACTTCACACTAAATGGTGCAAACTTCATGAAGATGTAAAGTACCAAAAAATTATGTAGGCTACATCAAAAGCCTGCGCATGTTCTTCAAGGTGACCCGAGATCTAATGATGCGGACTGACAGGCCCAGATTATATGTTAGATATACAAAGTCTTGGTTGTAAAAGGTGATTAGTCTTCCATGCTGCTGTAAAGGTCAAAAGGCTATATTGATTAGCCTCAAACTGATGAATTTGACCTGCTGCTGTTGATTTCTCAAGTAAGTGTGTGTCATATATAAGTAGACTTCATCGGTGCAGTTTGTGAGACAATACAACAGTATGTCATAATTCCAGTCCACTAGCTTCTCTCTGTTATCACAGTCTGTAAAGCCTGTTCAGTGATCACAGATCAATACAGAGCCCCTGTAAGCTGCACTAATCACAGTCTCCGGTAGATAACAATCAAAACCCACTTCTCTTACAGAGCTACTGATTTTCGTTACAGGGCCTGGGTTTGAAGACATGAATGAGTGCTCCAATTCAGAAGTTAAATTATAGTCTAGCTCACGGGGACATGGTACACTGCAACAAATTTTTATGTTTAATCACAAATTATACATTTAACATAATCATTGTATAGGCAAGTAATGTATTCTCTTTTAGCGAAGAGGAGCAGGAATGTGGAGGGCAGGAACTGGGGTAAATTTCCATTGACAACCTTAAACTATGCCAAGTGATGGAGGATTGAGTGATGTAAAATCTGTAAGCCATTGTATAACCATAACCTTTCCTATGTGATTTAGCACAAGGGCTAATCTCATGTTTCATAAAAATCTCAATATTTCAGCTAAAGTAATTTCAGTGTTGGTTCAGTTCAATAATTTGCGAAGTTCATCAGTTTGAAGCCAGTTCAGGTATAAGCAAACAAAGGTTACAGTGGTGAGTAACCTAAACTCTATAAGGTTACAGAATGATTAAAAATTAAAATCTTGGCTGAAACCAGTCTCATTGCACTTCTTGGAGGACCAGTTCTCCTCTGGCTCAAAGAAAACAAACATTTTGTAATATTGATAAACAAATAAAAAAAAAAATCCTAAACTTTAGGCTTGAAGTACCTGGTTTTGAAGGTATTTTTTGAAGGCCAGACAGCAAGCAGTTTATTCTGTAGACGCACTGTAACATTACTGACAGAAGATTTACTGTGTATACACCTTTGTCTAAAAACAAGTTTCCAATTGGTATTTTGTTGTGCTTTGCTTTGAAAAAAAAAAAAAAATCTAAATATCTTTACTAAAAACATTTGATTTTCACAGCAAAAAAAAACAATGGTTTGTTATATTTTACTGCACTTTTTAGTTAAAGAGTTGGATCTGATATTACAAAACTATGTATTATATGCATGAGATTCACTAAATCCTATTGTTCACTAAACGTATAGTCTCCATAATTTGTTTGGAAGCCAGCTAGTGCTTCTTGAAGAAAAGTATCAGTCTGTCTTTGCAGGTTGTAGCTGTAATTCAAATATTGACTTGTTAGAAATCTCCTGATGCTCAGATCCTCTGTGGAAAAGGGATTTTCCTGTAATCCACCATCAATGATTTGGCTCAGAAATCTCCTCTCAGCTTTCAAGTGCCAATGAGTTCTGGTGCGTATCAGCTTTAATTGGTCAACCTTCAGCTGGTGGGGTTCACGTTGAATAGGAATATCCACATTTCACACAACATGTCAATATTCTTCAGAAGCTCACTAATTGTCCATTCATTCATGTATGTCATTTGAGGTAAACCAACACAACCTGACCCTATAGAAACTTTATCTGTACTGATCCAGGAGTAGAACTGGGATTACACACCGCTTTCAAAACAGATTCTGTCAGTTTTTCCCCAGGCAATGATGTGGAGCGTAAGAGATTGATCTGGAAGACATCAGATATGACTTCTTATTTAGAAATCCTTGCCCCCCTAGACCTGGAAATGTCATGTTGAAGACCCACCCACTGAGATCTAATCTGTAATTACCACAGCCTTCCAGTATAAACTCCTCAAGACATCTCTGTTAAGTTTTTTGAACTCTCGTGTGCTGATTAAGAGAACAATGAGACATTCATCACAGAGAACAGTATACCAATATAGAGCAGCTAGAATGTACAATTCACTAAACATGTAAACATAAACATAAACATATCATGGTACGAATGTTGATGTACATAACATTCAGTTAATTAAAAAAAAAAAAAGAATTTAACCATACTGTAGCTCTGACCCTTGGTTTATTCTGTTCATTTGAATACTTTGCTATCATTGTATCATTTAGTTTGACTATATTTTTACAAATTATCACCCTAATTTCTTCACTGTCATTAGCTGTATTATTATTATTGCTAATAGTATAGCTAAAAATTAATTTAAATCTTTAAGGTTACTGTATTATGTGACTGTTTGGATCCTGCCTGATATTAATTTAGACATGAAAGGATAAAGGTAGCGCTGACCTTAGTTCTTCCTCTGATCACTGAGGCTGGGCTGAAGGGCAGGACACTTTAATCTAACTCTCGGCAGGTGTCCAGCAGCCCCTTCTCATTTCCCAGTGCAATTCTTCCTGGAAATAAGCAGAATATACAGTACAGGCCAAATGTTTGGACACACCTTCTCATTTAATGTGTTTCTGTATTTTCATGACCATTTACATAGGTTGATTCTCACTGAAGGCATCAAAACTATGAATGAACACATAAGGAGTTATGTACTTAACAAAAATGTGAAATAATTGAAAACATCTTTTACTGTACATTCTAGTTTCTTCAAAATAGCCACCCTTTGACCCGATTACTGCTTTGCACACTCTTGGCATTCTCTTGATAAGCTTCAAGAGGTAGTCACCTGAAATGTTTTTTTTCCAGTGGTTCAGTGACTGTGGAGGCCAGGTCATCTGCCGCAGCACTCCATCACTCTCCTTCTTGGTCAAATAGCCCTTACACAGCCTGGAGGTGTGTTTGGGGTCATTGTCCGGTTGAAAAATAAATGATCGTCCAACTAAAATCAAACCAGATGGGATGGCATGTCCCTGCAGGATGCTGTTGTAGCCATGCTGGTTCAGTGTGCCTTTCAATTTTGAATAAATCCCCAACAGTGTCACCAGCAAAACATCCCCACACCATCACACCTCCTCCATGCTTCACAGTGGGAACCAGGCATGTAGATTTCCACTGGTCTTATGTCCATTCCTTGTGTTTCTTGGCCCAAACTAATCTCTTCTGCTTGTTGCCTCTCCTTAGCAGTGGTTTCCTGGCAGCTATTTGACCATGAAGACATGATTCACACAGTCTCTTCTTAACAGTTGTTCTAGAGATGGGTCTGCTGCTAGAACTCTGTGTGGCATTTATCAGCCGTCCAATAGGGCTTTCGGCCTTGTAGTAACCTGACTTCTGCACAAAACAACTAATGGTCCTAACCCCATTGATATAGCAAGTAATTCCACTAATTAACCCTAATAAAGCACACCTGTGAAGTGAAACCCATTTCAGGTGACTACCTCTTGAAGTTCATCGAGAGAATGCCAAAAGTTTGCAAAGCAGTAATCAGAGCAAAGGGTGGCTATCTTGAAGATACTAAGATGTAACTAATGAAACTTAAGATGTTTTCAGTTATTTCATTTTTTTTATTATTATTATTTTTTAAGCAGTTTAAATAAGCAGTGAACCACAATTATCAATGTCTGTAGAATTTAATATAATTTAAATTATATTAACAAATAAATTCAAGTTCATATAACAAACACCTTAGCAACACATTAATATATATATGTGGATCACGAGCAAGCCTTTTTAAAACAGAGAGTGATAACATAGTGGCAGAGGTGCACATATTTCAGAGAGGGCTGGATCTCTGTCTCTTTTTGAGAGCATCTGCTGTCATTTCACCCATAATCCTGTAAGCATGCAGGCAATAAACAGAAGATCTCAGGGGCACATTCAGGCCTGCATCATGCATTGGTAAATTCAGCTATATCTAAAAATACTTCAGAAAATTCTTTCCTTACGCCTCCTTCTCTCTCAACCTCCTCTTGAATGTGGCCCTACATAAGAACAGTGTGACAAACCAGCAATGCCTCCACTGAGTGTTCAGGGAAATTAAAAGCCGTAATCCTGCTGTGTTTACCATCAAACCTGGGATATAAAGCTAAACAAATATTCCATTACCGCACAATGCATAATTATTAACAGCGTGTATAAAAACAAACAAAAGCTTATAGCTGATGACTGATTAATGTGTCAGCTGAAACGCATTACCTTCAATAAAGCAGCTCTGATTTCTCTCAGACTGGCACGTACATCTCTCTGATCAAGGTTTTAATAACAGTGCAGAGACAGAAGGTTCAGATAAATGATAATCTCATAAGCTTTGTGAGCAGTTTTGACAAATGTCAGCATGAGGGGTTGGGTGAGATTGATGTAAGAGCATCACAACACCTCACCAGAGGTTGTAGGAATATGAACAAATTCCAGTGTGGTCCAGCCCAGTCTCACGGCAATTCGTACATTTTACGAAGTGGCTAATTCATACAAATTCATACGACCTCACTTGTACGAATTCATATGATTTTTGCTAAATCTTACATTTTATCAACTTGCCTGTTCGTATGAATTTAAACAAATGACCTACATCTAACCTTGCACCCTAAATCTACCCGTCACTGGGGTTTAGACAAATCGTACAAAATCGTACAAGTGAGGTTGTGGGGATTTGAACGAATTTGCATGAATTTGCCATCTTGTATGAATACATATGAATTTGGTCGTGAGACTGTGTTGTGTGGTCTTGTAACAAGGCTACTTTAAAGTAGCGTTATTCTAATTTGTAACAGACAAATGAGTATTACACTAAAGTTTAAGTATAGTGCAAAAAATCAAAAACAAATTGAGGGTGGGGGGCACCTCTCTTCTTAAAGTCACATCTCTACAGCATTGTGTTTCCTAAACCCAGACAGGAAACTGGAAACATATTTATTGTGGGATATGTAAACAGACTGGACATGAATCTGAAATAAACCACCAGAGGTCATAAAATAGTGTTATCAAAAGTAACACATGGTTTGGTGCCATACGTGGGCATACTCAAAGGTTTGAAATATGTGGAAGATGCATACCACGTTTCCACAAATCAAATTTTTCACACTATGGTGCTGCCCAGCCTACATGGTCCAGCCATGAGTAAGCAGAGCAGAATGCACTTTAAATGGCAAGAAGTCACCTCAGTTGACCCTGGCACATAAGAATATTACCCTTCATTTGTTTCTCTCATTTGAGCTTTAGCATTCCATTGATGTTTTTGCTCTCAAATGAAGAATGAAGTCAAGGTCTGAGGAAAAACCTCAAGGTACGGTGTGAATTATATGTCAATCATATACTTTCAAAAACAAACAAACAAACAAAAAATATTGAAAGTAGTAATATCATCTCTGTGGAGTCTATGATTCAAAATGAAACAAAGCAATGATATCATGGGGTTTTATCTTTTTTTCCAAAATTAAAAGGATTAAATTACATCCTCACCAGTGGATTCTCTGCAATGAATGGGTGCCATCAAAATGAGAGTCAGCTGATAAAAAAAAAAAGAAATAAAAATTACATTACAATAATTCACAAATTAAAACCGCAAAGTTATTATGGAATTATAAAATAATTTATAATAATTTTAAATTAGATAAATGCAAAATGTTTGATGCCTAATATTTATTCCATTAGAAATTATAAAGGAGAGTATGAAAACACTTGCTGGTATGCAATACAAATGCATTGAATGCGACTGGGAATTCAAGCGTGACTTAATTAGATCATTCATTGCTGTGTCTCAGCCTTGAAGTGAACTGCATAATGCACTATTCATGAAATATTCCAATTGTGAGTGTTTAACATGTTTTGAATCCCAGAGGCTGGTTTGCCCTGGAATGACACATCACAGTAAGCTCTCATAAAGGATTGTTAACTCATATAGCTGATTAGTAATTACTGTTTATTACTGTAATACCTGTCTTTAAGATGACAAACGTAAAGTAGCTAGTTCACAGTTATTTCATGAAAAGCTGAAACCTGCATTTCACACTGCATTTTTGTTTTCGTGTATTCGTGTGTATTCGTTCTCCTTGCACTTTATTGTATTTAATTACCAGAGAGCTGTCAGATTTAATCAAAAATATCTTAATTTGTGTTCCGAAGATTAACGAAGGTCTTACAGGTTTGGAACAACATATTTTCTTTTTCGTGTGAACTATCCCTTTAAGTGTCCTACTCTTTCCAATGTAAAATCTGGCTCCAAAAACAAATATATGTATAGTGATGAAAACATTTTTAGCCTAAAGAAAAAAAAGAGTATTTTGAATATGAAATAACAGAAATAACCTGAACCTGTAGACCATTTCTAAAAGACTGGTTAATGTCTGGACAGAGAGAAGAAACATCAGTCAAGCATCTCGTCAGACAATGGAGAGGATACACTTTTGATACAATGCTTTAGAATGTAGACTGAAAGGCACTTTGCTGCTTTCCCTTTCTTTATATTAATTTTGCTTTTCGCCTTGTTGGTGATGCAGTTGCACAGACGATAGAAATCAGGGAAAAGGAAGCAAAACAGAACAGAAAGCAGAAAGCTGGCAATAGCATAAAACAATAGCATTGATCATACTGTAATTCCAGGAACACTGAAGAATGAAGCTGACAAGCAGTGTCATTGTTGTAGCTTGGATCTGAATACAAATAAAAAATATATATTTTAATTCAGACATCTTTAATTACACAAAACTAATTTAATTTGTGAATAAGGTCACCAACTTTCTCTCACACACAAATAAATAAAACTCACACAGACATCAAAAGGTTTTATAGCACAATGCATAGTCTTAACCTGTTTTGAATAAATTAAGCCTGAAAGTTATGAAAGTGGAAACACTGAGCATATTTAATATGAATTAATTATTATACACGCTCTCCAGTGTAACACAGGAATCAAAGTTGCTTTGTGCTAAATAAAAAGACAGTGAGTGGGCAGCAGTAACAAAGATGACCGACATTTTCCTCCTGTGATTTAGCTGTAATTATGAATAAAGAGTTGATAATAAGGCATCTTAGTACTCTGCATTGTTGAGAAGAAAGTAAAAGACTTTATAAATCACTCCTTTTGTCCTCCTTTTAGTTTGTTTTTTAAGGCGAGCTTCCATTCTTTTAGATGTGGTTATTTCTAGCGCTAACATGCTAACAAGCCAAACACAAAATAATGGCTAGTTACTTTTGATGAATAATTACACTAATCAAATGCACACTAGACATTTACATCTGGTTATGAGTGACAGTTGATTGGACTGCAGATTTCAGATACACATTTGATGAAGGACTTACTAAATAGTTGTTGTGACTTGTTGATTGCTAACACTTTCATACGCTGCCATATTTCCTGAGGTTAATACTGTTCATTTCGACAGCTAATCAAGCCACTTTTAGCATTTAAACATTAAACAAGTCTCTACTTCCAGGTATTTTTTTATTATATTTTTAGGTTTTAAAGGACCTTCAAATGTGGGGAACGAAAAACAGGTTTTTCTGACAGGCTGCTAGAGAGGCTGTCGCAAGATCACCTTGAGCTTTAAGACATGTTCTGTTGACAATCTGACAGGACACAGTGGCAGGGTGGCATTTTTACGGGTATGCTTGAGTAGCATGCTGTCGATCTTAATAAAGGCAAACCAGGCTTCTCACCTCCAAGAGTGCACTTGTCACAGCCCTAAGACTCTTTAAAGTAATGAGGAGCAGATTTAAACCACTGTTTTCTTGCAGCACAACGTCGGCATGCCTAAATGGACACACTTGTTTTTCTTGAGAAAATAGAAGCACTTTCAGACAAGAGACATAAACATTTATCCATTAATTTAATGTGCTAAATATTTAATATTTGAAATGATCTGTTATTTCTAAAATTATCACATTATTACAAATGACTAATTATTACTTTACTCATTACATCATTTTAAAAAGTCATCAGATTACCAGTTACAACTTAAAATGTTCTGTTATTGTGATCATGCAAATAAGAGTAATACATCATTTAAACTGTAACTCTTCATACATTTCTGCAAAAATGAAAAAACTTACCTATACATAAGAATAGCTGCAGTTTCCAGTTGAAATTAACACTAGAGGCAGTAAAACTCCCACAACTTTTATTTCTTTTCACACAGATGATTTACAGATACATTTTTGATTAATAAAGTCTAATATGTACAAAATTAGTTGCAGAATGTTATGTTATGACTTTAAATTTTAACATCCTGAACAATTTGAAAACTGATACATTTGAATGCGGTCGCCACATATACAGCTTCAGATATTTAGAGTTTTCTAGTTTAGTAGTCTGACATAACAGCTCAAATCAGTGTAAGGAAGTCCATGGCTGCATCAGCGAATACGATTTAAATTACTTTTGCATTTGTTAACACTATCAGGTAGGCTTACATTTGGTGTAGGGGATATTTCCTACTGTAACGATAGGCTGCTGTTGAGCTCGCGCTCTCGCTTCCTTTTAGGCAAGGCAGGACTCGGAAACAGGATCAAAGCAACAAACATTTATTAAACTCGGAAAACATAGAGGAAAACGCGGAGAGCTGCGCAGAGCTCAAAACAGACATGACGAAACTTTAACAACAGACAAAGACAGACTGAACAGGACCCGGATTTATACAGAGACTAATTAGACGATATCAAGACACACCTGGACAGAGACGGCTGGGGGAGGACACCAGGTAACGAGCGGGGCGGGTTCACAAACAAGACACATGGGCACGGAAGACAAAACACAACAACGACACATGGAACGCCGGATGGTGTGACACCTACATGATAGAGCATTAATCTTTAGCGACACTCACTGGAAATTTGAATTCGAAATAGCCACAAAACGTACCTCGATCAGCATTATAAAAACACTGTAATTCGTACAGTACCTGGACCAACATATTACAAACGTGCCACGGTTACGTATTAAACATGTGTTTTAGTGCCACTCTCTGGACATTTTCCTTTGAAACTGTGGTGAAATATGTAGTAAGATACATAAATACGGAGTTGCAGAAATGTATGTAGAGGCACGTATTTCCAACGAGCCTGGGCTTGTGCTTTTGTAAAATAAAGAGAACAAATAGGGTGTGCTTCTACCATCCTGGCCTCTGTGAACTTCTTTCTTAAATGCACCACAAAAATAAGCACAAATGGAGCAGGTTATGAATATTACCGTAGTTCCTTGAGGGAACGAGATGCTATGGGAATGCCTCCTGCGTGACTGCTCTGAATCTGCTGTGCCAACGTCCAATGGATGGGCGTGATGTCAGTGTGGTGACATCAGACCAGGAAGTATATAAGGCACATGGTGCCTTCCAACGTCAGCTTAGAACTGCTGTGAAAAACTGTGCTGGCAGGGGCCGCATGAGGTATGGCTCTGAGTTGCAGTGTCTCATTCCCTCAAGGAACCACGGTTATATTCATAACCTGCTCCGTTCCTTTTCGGGAACTCGCACTGCGTCCGGAGAGTTCCAAGTTAGTTTTTCTCCATTTGCACTCAAGATTATGAGTTTCTTTCTTGAGAGAATGGGTATTACTGTTGTACC
>JAUYWG010000061.1:6248427-6269165 GCA_034779775.1 Enteromius afrohamiltoni | reverse complement strand
GTTGTGTATTCAAAATAGCCATAAGCTGCACATTACATTTTCTCTTACCTGGACCTGGACATCCAGTAAAAGTAAGATGAAACTGTTCTGGCTTAATCTTGTTTTTTTCTGTCTGTGTTTACCCCACAATCCTCACAAAAGAGCTACGCTGACTGAGACTTGAATCAAGGGTTTATTTGATTGCCAAACAAGGCTGATTTCTGGGTCATAATTTCTTGATTCACCTTAAAAGATAAACTATCCAAAATATTTTTTCAAACCCTCAACAACAACAAACTCCTTAAGGATGTTTAAAAATGTAAAAAGTCACATTGTGACTTTAGGTGAAAATGTATTTAACAGGGCTGTAAACACTATACGGATCTTTCAAGCAATACAAAAAATGACTTAAATAAGCAATGTGACGTTCCTACATCATGTCACAGTTACAGATTAACTGAAAAAGTAAACACACATGAATTTCAAAGACAAACTTGTGGGTAAATTTAACTTCAGGATCAGAACTAGAGTGATGTTTACTGTCAGATATAAATATAACATACCGCCCGATCATCATATATTTAAGCATTGAGAGTTCCTGCATGCTACAAGTCTATCAGGTGCTGCCAACGACTGCTCAACCTATCATCAAACCATCACCTTGCTTCCACATCTTACTCATCAGCATATCACAAATCCCCTCATCCATAAATGTCTTCATCCTCAAACATAAATAATGGAGGAAACACAACACTGAGCATCAGAACATCTGATTTGGCAGTTCAAATGAAGCCTAAGAGCCTAACTAGGACTCTCACGCATGCCATGTTATCTTCTCTGATATATTCATTCTACCCATCTTCAAATTTTCATCTGGTACTTCATTTTGCATCTATACTACTATAAAATAATAATAAATGGTGCATGGTCTCCTTCGAGGCAGGTTTTCTTAATAGTTTTCTTTTTGATTAACTGGTAAAAACTCTGGTAACCAAGGTTACATACCTTAATCATGTTACTTATATTTTCAACTACCTGTCTGGTTAATTGGCATGTTCCAGAAAGAATGATTGTGGACATAAATGTAAAAAATAAAATGGTACTGCACTGTAAGTTATGGATTGCAAAGGCGGAACTGTCTGTACAGAAAATGTCAATGTCAAAGCTTTGAGTATACATTTTTTATATTTTGCAGCAGTTTAAAAGGTAAAAGAGTTTGAAATGAAAGGAAAAGTAGATAAATGTTGTTAGAAAAATTGATTGTTGTCCTTTTCCTTAAGATATAGAATTTATAACATTATATAAAATTATAACATTAAATAATAGCATTTAATGCATAGACTACTGTTTAGTATTAGTAGTAGTAGTAATTAACTTGTTTCAGTCAAATGAATTTGGTCACTTCCACGGACCATAACAGTGTCGTGGATCATTACTGGGAAGACAGTTAATATGGACTGCTCTTTTACCTTATACCTCTTTTTATTATAATAAAAAAAAAAATAAAAAAATTATAAGCATAATAAAACCTGGAGCACTTTCATGAGATCGGGTAGGGAAATAACATAAAACTTTAAACTTTATGACAATTTCATAGACAGGGCTTAGCCTAAACCAGGATTAGGCTACATTTTAAGTAATAAAAAAAAAAAAACATTACTGGTCTGCATCTTAAGATAAAACATAAAGGCCAAGTTTCACAGCCGGGGCTTAGCTTTAGCCAGGACTAGGCTTTAGTTAAATGAAGATATATAGGCAATTTTTACAAAAATGCCTTATAGGAAAATATTACAGGTGTTCATCTTAACACAGAACAATGTCACTGACATATTTTAAGATATCCTAGAACAAGATTTTTTTCATCTGAAACATGCAATTTAGTCTGGGACTAGCTTAAGCCTTGTCTGTGAAACGCCTCGGTTACGTATTGTAACCCTCGTTCCCTGAAGAAGGGAATGGAGACGTCACGTCGGTGACCGACGAATAGGAATCTCGCTTCGAGATGCCAAAACAACATTGCGTTTATGCAAACACGCCAATGATTTTCATTGGCATACGCTGATTAGGATCAGCTGAATCCAATCGCCTTGTGAGTATAAGTAGGTCAGCCGATCTAACATTCATTAGGTTTTCGATGAGGAGCCGAGCCGGTGTTACGGCCCCTAGCGGCGGTACAGCCCCTATGGCGACAGGACGTGACGTCTCACACTTAACCGAGATGTTCCCTTTCAGTCGGTCACTCTGACGTCACATCGGTGACCTATGAATAGGGATCCCTACCAAAGTGCCATAGAGACTGTCCCTTCCAGCCCCATGTGAGAGTCACCAACCCCCTGTGTTTGATCTGTAGGAAGGTAGACTCTATACATGGACCAGTACCGCACTATTAGTAACTGGACATGCGTGCAGAAGTCTTTTTCTTTCAAAAGTAAGACACAACTCACATATATCATGAAAGAATTCAATGCATATGGAATATAGGAAGAGATTGTACTCTCAGAACTGAAGGTAGAAGGTAGTTCTTATCTATACCACCTGAGAAGCTCAGGGTTACACTCAGGGGTTCCCAGCCCTCTAGCGGTTCACAAGGATACATCACCTCAAGGGCCTAGCGTCAGATGCTCCACCACATCCGACACATCCACTATCCAGTGGGCCATCCTCTGCTTAGAGACGGCATTCCCCTTCTGCTGACCTCCGCGACAAATGACCGAATATGCCTGCAGGTCCCCTACCCTCTTGATGGAGGCCAATGCGAGCAGGAGGAGCATTTTCATTGATAAAAAACCTCAGCTCGACTACTGGCAAAGGCTAAAAGGGATCCTCTCTCAATGCTCTGAGCACAAGAGAGAGATCCCAAGAGGGTATAGTAGAGGGCCGAGTAGGATTTAACCTCCTAGCCCCCTAAGGAACCTGTTGATCAGATCATGCTTACCCAGAGACCTGTCATTGATGAGGTCATGGTTTGCAGCAGAGGGAGACAGCCTTCGCTCCAACCTTTGCTGCAGAAAGTCAAGCACGGATCCAATCGGGCATGTTCGGGGGTCTTCTCCGCGAGAAGAGCACCAATCGATGAACAGGTTCCACTCAACGCGTAGGCAGCTCTTGTAGAAGGCACTCTCGCAGAAGAATAGTGTCAACTACCCCTTGAGGTAGGCCACTTAGAACCTCCGCGTCCCGTCCAGGGTCCAGGCGTGAAGTTTTCACAAATCTGGGCGCGGGTGCCATAGGGTGCCCCATCTCTGAGTCAGAAGATCCTTCCTCAGAGGAATCGGCCAAGGAGGGGCTGTCACGAGGAGCATGAGTTCGGGGAACCAAGTCCTGGTGGGCCAATAAGGGGCTATCAGCAGGACCTGCTCCTCGTCTTCCCTGACCTACACAGAAACTGTGTTAAAAGGCTCACTGTTTTTTTGGTTTTTTTTGCGCAACCCCTGAGGCCAGCTGAGAGCCAAGGGTTTCCTTGATCAGAGCACAAAACAACTGGCAATGAGAGGTCTCTGGGGAGGCGAACAGGTCTACCTGTGCCGTGCCGAACTTCTCCCAAATCAGCTGGATCATCAGGGGATGGAGTCTCCATTCTCCAGGGAGCACCTGAGTTTGAGACAGCTGTCTGGTTGTAAACACCTGGAATGTGAATGGCACGAAGTGACCTCAGATGCTTCTGACTCCTTAGAAGGAGGTGGCGGGCGAGCTGCGACATACAACGGGAGCGTAGACCACCTTGATGGTTGATATACGCAATGGTCGATGTGTTGTCCATGCAGACCAGAACGTGACAGCCCTGAAGGTGCTCTTTGAGGCGACCCAGAGCTAGACAAACTGCTAGCAACTCGAGGCAATTAATGTGCCAATGCAGATGAGGTTCCGTCCAAACCTCTGAGATTGCATGCCCGTTGTATGTGGTGTCCCATCCTGTGGTGGAGGCATCTGTGAATACCACATCATGCCTGGAGACCTGTTCTAAGGGCACTCCTGCCCGAAGAAACTTTAGGTCTGACCAGGAGAAAAAGGCTAGGCGACAGGCTGGAGCTACTTGAACTCGCAGCGAGCCACTCTTCCAAGCCCACCTCGGGACATGATAGTGGAGCCAACGCTGAAGCGGTCTCATATGGAGCAACCCCAGCGATTACCGCTGAAGCCGCAGCCATATGCCCCAGGAGCCTCTGAAATTGTTTCAGTGGGACCGCATTCTTGTTCTTGAACGTATTCAAGCAAGTCAGCAGAGACTGAGCACGTTTCTCTGTGAGGCAGGCTGTTTGGGCGACCGAGTCCAGTTCCATCCCGAGAAAAGAGATCCTCTGCACCGGACAGAGTTTCCTCTTCTCCCAGTTGACCCGAAGGCCCAACAGGCTGAGGTGTCATAACACCAAGTCCCTGTGTTCGCACAACTGAGCTCTGGACTGTGCTAGTATTAGCCAGTCATCGAGTTAGTTGAGTTTACGAACGCCTTTCTGCTTCAGAGGAGTCAGGGCTGCCTTGGCCACTTCTGTGAACACACAGGGCGACAGGGAGAGCCCGAAGGGCAGGACACGATACTGATATGCTTCTCCTTCGAACGCGAACCTCAGAACGGCCTGTGTCGCGGAAGGATTGAAACATGAAAGTAAGCGTCCTTCAGGTCGATTGCTGCAAACCAATCCTGGAGACGGACGTATTCGAAAATGCGTTTTGGCATCAACATCTTGAACGGAAACCTGAAGAGCTCGAGACCTGCAGATCCAGGATTGGTCGTAACCCACCACCTTTCTGTAAAACCCTGTTCTCATATCAGTTGGAGGGACCGGCTCTATTGCTTTCTTCAGAAGAGTAGAAATCTCTGCACACAGGACAGGGGCACTCTCCACCACGTCGCCGAAGAGGCCGGTCTGTGACACGGGAGCATTCAAGAAGCTAATCTTGTCTGCATCACTCATGTCCACAAACACAGCCAGGATGGCACTACCAGAAGCTCCGCGGACGCCTTCAGCGCAAGCTCCATAACGCGAAAGAGGAATAGGGACTCCCTTTCTACGGTCAAGTAAGCCTTATCCACAACTCAGAGATAGTCATCTTCCTGCATGAGAAACATGAACTATCCACGAACGCCGCTTTAGCATGCTCAATGCCCAGACATGTAAACAGCATTTGTGACTGTCCGCTAACGCCAGGAAACGGCCACATCCAACAACGCACGGATGGTATGCCATTCCTCGTTAAATGAAGCATCTTTAAAAAGGCGTACCACCCGTGAGTACTCTTAGCTTTGCTCTTTTGTAAAAGGCTGAAGCAAACAGGGAAGATGGCCGCTCGGTAAACAAATGCAAATGCACTACATATGTTACCGCCACTCGACTGGAACCACCAGTGCCACACAACCCTTTAAATGATTTTTGGTTGATTTGCTGCTCAGAAATGTTGGAAAACAATTGTGCATGTTTTAGTGGAAACAGATACTTGTTTCAGGATTATTTGAAGATTAAAAAGGTAAAAGAACAGCATGTGAAAGATAACTCTTTTGTAACATTGTAAATGTCTTCACTGTCAATTTTCATACCTCCATGAAAAATAACTAAATAAATGAAAATCTTATTGACCCCAACGTTTTGAATGATATAGTGTCCATTTTCCATAATATTGAATACCCGAGAAAGCAGTTGTGTGCCCAGAATCTTGGCAAATAGTTTTTGCTGCTCTCTTCACATTGTGTCTTATAGAGTCCTTAATTCAATATTAAATCTAATATTTCAGCCATTTACTCTCTTCGCCCATGGGTTGTCTGGGATCTCTTCTCTCAGCAGGCACAGGTAATTATCTTATTGACACCCAGCAATATCAGAAGTCAGTTTCCTTTGATTGTCCTAAAAAGAGCCAATCAGTCACACAAGTCCCCTCTGAATCTATCTTGTTACTCAAGTTCATGAAGCTCATCATTGGAAGACTAAGATCAGGGCTGTGGTGCAGAAAGCCAAAGTTGTCTTTTCCTTTAATCATGGAGTAGTGATGAGAAACACAAAGGGTATAATTAAAAAAGGATGAAATCGAAAATGACCTCAGGGCCTTCATACAGGATATCTGCTATTCCACCTAACTAATTAACACGTCACGTCAGTTAAAAGAGAATTGACTTCAGATAATGCTTAGCCTTGGATTTCATTCCCCGCTCACATTAACAATAAGCTTGTCCTCAACTGACCTCAGCTTATGGTTATCATTAAACCTGCTTTATGTTATCATTGTGACTCTGATTCTCAGATCGTGATTCTATTCTTCCAACAATATATAGAATATGAAGGAGTGCAGGCAACCAACTGAACAGATAAACTCATTCAAAATACACACACTAAAAGCCTTTTCCTTACGTTTTAATTGCCAGCATTTTACAATAAGGTCTAATAAGTTTTTATTAAGTATCATTAACTAACAAAGTCAACATACGTTTCACAATTTATTAATGTAGTTTGGTGCTGTAACATTTTAGCTCATTAAGAAAAAAAAATAAAATAAAATAAAAATAAATATATATATATGAATTCCAAAAGATGTCCTGACTCTGGTGTTTGGTCGATGAAAGAATAGCTGGGAGAGAGATCTGTCACGATCTGTGGATCTTGGGTAAATGGAAAATACAATACCGCAAAGGTCTGGCTCAGAACTAAGGTGTTGCCGTGGAGCTAAATTCTCATCTTTGTGTCTGCAGATTGTGCTGCATTTAGGCCAAGCTGATGCAGCTGCATCCGCTCCGAGGGGCTTGGTCAGGAGACAAGAGAGAAATGGTTGCGTTCCGGCATCCAAAAAAGTAAAAAGAGAGAGAAAGTTTCTGCTGTGTAGGCTTTTGTAACCTGTTGAGGTTCCTAACATGCTAATTTGCATATACACCGGATTGGTGAATCAATATAAAAATTAGAACAGATTCTTAAAACACTCAATGTTGCAAAGATATCAACATGTAACATACACTCTCAAGTAGATCATCTGAAGATGAGTCCTTAGATACCAAACACGAAATGTGTCGCTCTGATGAGGAGGTGTAAGCTGATGATCTATCGAAATGATGATCTTGGAAAGCAGTATTAAAGATTATTTGTTACATGTAATATAGAACAAGTTTGTAACTGATTGGTTCAAATGCTACAGGGCTAATAGAAAATTCATCATTGTCCATTTATGTATATACATAAATAATGTTATTGAATACATACAATAGCTATTAGTAACAATAATTACCACTTTTTTCATACAATACAAAATACATGTTAAAAAGTATTATTAATTGCTTGTTCATGTCAATTACTGCATTAACTATTACACTTTTATGGAAAAAAAAAGACACTGTCATTGAGGTGCTAATATTTACTTTTAAATATTTCATATTACTTTAGGTAATACTATTAAAAGTACTAATATATTTCTTTAAGGTACTAATATGTACCATTTGCCAATACCTCTGAAACATAACCTCTGATAATCTGTATTAAGACAAATGTGTGATGTTTCACAGTCTGTCAGTCAAAGGCCCCAGGCTGTGAATCATCCATTATACAGTCTTATGCTTAACAATATGCCAATCACTCACCTCATATGATGACTAGATGAGGGTACAGTGAGCCAATCACTGGATCTGATGCTGAACAATAAGCCAATCATTCCTCCTTATGATAACTGGTTGTAGTTTAATTGAACAGTCAGCCAATCACTGGAGCCCACATGCTCTGGTATAATGTATAACATGCAGCTTTGTGCACTGGGTGAGAAAATTAGTTTTTAGCTTCTTTTAATAAGGAGCGAAAATTAACTATTTTTTTGCATGATTCAAGTGCTGAGACCTGGTGAGACAAGTACCTGTTTTCTACCTAATAGTAACATAATGAGAGAAAAAAATGAGAGAAATCAGAACTGCTGGGTCTTCTTGCCATACTGTTTTTCAGAAAACTTGAATCCTGTTTTTCAAATATACATACATATAGTCAAAAAGTGTAAGATAAAAACCTTCTGATCTTTAACTCATGAAAACCAAGCTTCTAATTTTATGCAAAAAGCGCATCTCATGCTTTAGAAATCACTGATCATTGCTTCCTTTACGGATAAATGACTTATTAAATATCCAAAAATGTTTCATAATTTTAAGTTCAAAACTTTACAAGATGTTAACTGATGCACTTGAGTGGTGTGGATCACTTGTGAACTATTGCAATGGATGCTCTGCACTGAATGGGTGCCATCAGAAAGAGCAGCTGAGCAGTTTGAACTCTGATTCTGATGGCACCCATTCACTGCAGAGCATTCAATTATGCATTGCAACATTTCACCAAATCTGAATAAATAAATAAATAAAACCTTACATCTGAGTATGTTTATTTTGGGGTAAACTGTTCCTTAAATGAATTCTTGATAGGTGCTTATTTTAATATATAGGTATATTTATTAACTGTTTGAAATAGCTCAACCATAGGACACGATGTCAACACCCACACATAAGCAATCAACAAGAATGCGTGACTCTTTCAGAGATCAGCGAGAGGAGGCAGATGAGGAGAGCGCGCGGCAGAATGTGACGTCACCAGTCACACTTCTTTCCTACTTGTTGGGAAAGCGCGAGCTGCGCTTCCTGGCGCAGAGAGTGGACAGCGCGCGCACGGAGAAAGAATATCCTTTTTTCGGTAAGACCATGCACCTTTCACCCTTAGCCGTTGCTATATTACTTTTAAAAGTACTAATATTCGCAATTTGTAAATGAATAGGCTAAAGGTTTGTTTTTTATCCTATGCAGCCTAATATGTTTTTGATGATAAAGAAAAAACTGTTATATTCTATGTTGCGTAATATTCGCATAATTGGCAAGTTTCGAATACGGCGTGCTTTCCCTTGAACAGTCTGTTTTTGGCAGGGTTGCCAATGTTTTGTTTTACCATCAGATCTCATGATGTGCACAGAGACAGATGAAAGACATCGACCGCCTTAGACTCGTGGAGAGATCTGCGAAAGCGAGAGCGCAGCTTTATAAAGTAAAGCACTTATCCCCGGAGGCTCAGCTGTCACAGAATGGAGAACATCACGAGCCCCTCCATCCCAAACCCAACATGCAACTACAGCATGGACTTATACTATTACAACTCTCCAAACCGGAGCGATCTGAACTGCACGCCGCCGGCTGATTACTTCTTTTACGCAGATCTTTACGTGGTTCTCCCGGTCATTTACTCCGTGATATGCGCCGTAGGTCTGACTGGAAACACGGCGGTCATATATGTGATCCTCAAAGCACCCAAAATGAAGACGGTGACCAATATGTTCATCCTGAACTTGGCGATCGCCGACGACCTCTTCACTTTAGTACTGCCCATCAACATAGCGGAGCATCTGTTACACTACTGGCCGTTTGGCGAGGTGCTGTGCAAAATCATTTTAAGCATCGACCACTACAACATCTTCTCGAGCATCTACTTTCTGACGGTTATGAGCGTGGACCGGTACCTGGTGGTGCTGTCGACCGTGCGCTCCAAGCGCATGCCGTACCGCACATACCGGGCAGCCAAGATAGTAAGTCTGTGCGTGTGGCTGCTGGTGATCCTCATCGTCGTTCCGTTCACCGTGTTCGCGGGAGTCTACATCAGTCCCGACGACACCGAGAGGAAAAGTTGCGTGCTGAGTTTCCCCAGTCCTGAAAGTTTGTGGTTCAAAGCGAGCCGGATTTACACTCTCATATTAGGCTTTGCCATTCCGGTGTCTACGATTTGCATCCTTTACACCATGATGCTGTATAAATTAAGAAACATGCGCTTGAACAGCAACGCCAAAGCGCTGGACAAAGCCAAGAAGAAGGTGACTATCATGGTGTTTATCGTACTGGCCGTGTGCCTGTTCTGCTGGACACCCTTTCACCTCAGCACCATCGTGGCGCTGACCACAGACCTGAGAACCACACCGCTTCTCATCGGCATCTCGTACTTCATCACCAGTCTGAGCTACGCCAACTCCTGTCTGAACCCGTTCCTCTACGCCTTCCTGGACGACAGCTTCAGAAAAGCCTTTAAGAAGATGCTAGAATGTAGACCTGCTTGAATGTAAGGGACTCTGAGCGCCATTCTTGATTTAACTCAAGTGGATTTGAATTGAGGTAGCAAACAGAATGCAACTAAGGCTTTTAGCAATTGGAATTGGAATTTGAATGAAAATTTAATAATTTTATTGAAAGGTATATGACTGCAATAAGCCTAGTTTTGGATTGGAAAAGCAAAATAATGACAAATTGTATTGTTTGACATAGCATTGTCTGGCTAAGAAACATATTTTAATATACATTGTATAAAAATAATTTAAATTTTAACTATTGTTACTCCAATTCCATATCCTGCAGGTTTTATTACATTTAAATTCATAAACTCCCAAAAAATTCCACAATCACGATGGGAAAAAAGTAATGATCATAAATGATTATTGACAGTGTTTTCGAATTAGTGAGCAGCTCATGTAGACATCAAATTATTAAAATAAATGTAATACCGATTCAAATTCCAATTCAATATCCTTTAGGTTATTGCCAATTAAATTAAAATTCTCAATCAAATTCACATTTTATGCATAACCCCGATTAAAATACAGTTATGCAGACTGTGTCCACTACTTCAGACTCCCATAGCCCTGTGTGTAGTTCCAATAATAAAGGAACATGTTTTCCTGACACTAAAATCTAATGTTAGAGTTTGTCTCCCTCTTGTGCTCTCTGTGATGAAATAATGAAGCTGGAATATTTTGCTTCTCTGACCGCAATGCCCTGGAAACTTTAACTAGGATTTGCAAAATGTGATATCATTGCTGACCTTGGATGACATCATGTGTTTCTCAAGCAGCAGGGATTTATGTGTATATATTTGTACAGACCTGCTTTTGTCACATGAAGTGTCATCACCTCCTGTCCAGCAGTAGGCTATTTCATTAGCAAATGTAAGGCAGGTGTTTAAATGTGCATTTCCTTTACTTTAAATGAATAACTGTTTGTGTATATCCAGAGATGTAAGTCATGAAGATCAACACAGTGAAGCATCCTGTTACTTGCATTTTAATACATGTTGTAAATAAAATGGAATAAATCAGTTGTCTTTCATTTAGACGTAAAAAAAAATAATAATTAATCATTAAATAAATGCATAAATTAATTATAATACCGGACAACAGCAACTGCCCAAAGTTTGAGTTAAGCATCATCTACCACACTTTTGTACCTCAGAATGTTCCTAAATATGATAGTAGTGTGTTTTTGTGTTTGAACTTTTATTAGAACCATCTTTTAAATTTACAGGCCCCTTGCTGTACATTATACAAATGGTAGGTGCATAAAATGACCTTGCAGTCAAGTTGCAGTTTTTTAATCTAAATAATAATAACAACAACAACAATTTAGTTTAAGCCGCCTGGACTCAGGCTCATAGTTCATGTGGAACTTTGACAGCCGAAACTTTATCAAGGTTTGTCACAGATGCTTTCCTTTCGCCACCTGGCGGTCTGCAACAGTTACTGATTCCGAATTTGGTCGCGTTCTTGAGATCCTCGTCGATCAAGAAGGCATGAGCTATATAACTGATCAGACTCAAACAAGTATACGACAACATATTCGAAGTCTAGTCAGGTTGCAATCTGCAATCAGTCGCCCACACATTAAAATAAAACGTCTTCAATCATACATTTTAAACGAAGTAGGCTGTAAATTCTGAAACAAACCATGGTGTTACGATAATAAAATGGTGTGACAAAAGAAGAAATTATATAAAGTCTAAATAAAACTATACACTTATAAATGGATTACAGAAAACAAAAATGACTGAAATATATCTGTCTATTTTCTATTCGTCTTTAAAGTTTCAAGTTTAATTCAGCTTGCCACTTGTTTGTAAGATTTACAGCCAATTTTAAGTCAAATTTGTTACAACACACACACACACACACACACACATAAGGGTTTTGCGATTGCTGCACACCGACATGGGTTGTTGACGTATGAGTGTGATGTAAAAATAGAAAACACATTGAAGATTAATCCCTCTTATGGTATTTATAAATTAATATACTTTTAGTATAGTTTTTTCTCACGTTATTTGTATGTTAAATTTCTTTCCACATTTTTGCTAGGTCACGCCATAAGACACAGTCCAACTTGTATTTGTCATCTACCCATATTCTGCAAAAAATCAGCTCAAACCCTGATCAAACACACCTGAACCAGCCAATTAATATCTTCAGCTACGCTCGGTTATTACAGACAGGTGTGCTGGAGTAGGGCTGGAAATGAACTGAGTTGGTGGATCTCCATGAATTGGATTGGGCACCCGTGGTGTAAAGCAGGGGGTTCTCAGCTCCAGTCCTCGGGACCCACTGCTCTCCACATATTGCGTATCTCCCTTATTTAACACAGCTGATTCAGATCATCGGCTCATTAGGGGAAAGATACAAGAGCTGAAAGGGGTGTGTCAGATAAGAGACACATACCAAATGTGCAGAGCAGTGGGTCCCGAGGACTGGAGTTGAGAACTCCTGGAGTAATGTAATATTAGCAACATGCTTTCATTAGCAGTAGTACATATGTATATGTAGTAGTAGTATAGTTAGGTCTAGTAAATAATTAATATAAAATATGCAAATTGGCCTATTGGTAATCTATATAATGTATTTGGAAATATTAAAACATTTTCTTATGTATATATACGACCGCATAATTATTTATAATGATCTAGCTGTAATATATGTCATTAGTTGACAGAGAGGACTGCTAGTACATTTTTTTTGTAAATCTACTCTAAAAATCACACAACACTAGACGTTTCTTCCGGTAACTGCGTGCAACAGACAGCAGAGGGCAACGTGTAATCAAATTTTCATAAAATATCACAGCCTTAATTTCTAAAAGATCTTCAATGATGCGTTTTAATTAACAGGCTATATACCACGTTTACACGTGTGTTTTTTGTTGTTGTTGTTGTTGTTTTGTAAACGTGGTTATAGCCACGTGTATATATATATATATATATATATATAGTAAGATATGTAATACAGATATATAATATAGTAGTTATACAAACCACGTTTGCAAAAATAAAGTACTACATTGTGCCAGTCATTTAAAACTGTAATGTAATTATTATGCAAGAACTGTTATATTTGTATGCTATCTTCTTATACTAAATTAGGGATTAAAACACCAGCTTTCCACTGACCTAAAAAAATACTACTACAAAGGTTTAAGATGGTGGATATGTTGATCATTAGCTGGTCATTAATGTAAAATAAAATAATAAAACTTGAACGGTTGCTGCTGACTAATAGTTACCATAAACTAGATACCAGTTATCATAATCCAGCAAACAGTTTCATCTGGATTTTCCAGGGCACTTCTAAATAGCGTCACTAGATGGCGGTCATTTACCACTTCTCATTACTGCGCTCTGTAATTGACACCTATGAGAATATCTAGTCCTGTTGCATGCTGGACGCTGATAAAACTGCGACACAAATTGAAATTTGTCACTGTAATTGTATGCTTGAGCAGACTAACATGCTTTGGACACTAACCATGAGCAATCCTGCGTCCTTATAATTGTGATGTTAGCAAGGCTCCTATGGTAAAGCTTTACTATTGACTGTCACGTATATTGTGCTTGTGATTGGGTCACATTGCTGCAATTGACTTTGTGACACTCCGCTCCAAACACAAGGGCCGCCGGCCTTTGATTTGGCCATCACCTGTATCCGAGATTGAAGCCTCCGCTGTATTCTGTCTCCACAAGTCAAACACTCGGAACACACAGAGGGAACCTAGTTGCAAACTTCAATTATGTCCCAGCCTCTGCACCCTCACAAATCAATGACATCGACTTGCTGTTGAGGAGACGCACATCCAGTTTCAGGGAATGTGTCTATCTGCGATAAACGAATAGGCGGTTGTCACAGAGAGTGATCTCATTGTGCTTCTCGCCACCGCTGTTTAAGTGTGTGTGCTATAGTTATTGTTCACAGGGTTCAAGGTAGGTGAAGGCAGGATGAGATTCAATACAGAAAGAGCGGTTCGTTTGTTACACACACTTGGCGATGAAACTCGCATTTCATCCTGAATCATCTGCCAGCTGCCTCCTCCTCAGGTTTGAATCTGTGGGTCACAATATGACGTGCTTATTCATAATACTGATGAGTCCAGTCCAGCATGGAAAGTCTCACCGGCCAATTATAAGGTCTGATTTTATTCTATATGATGAGAGACTCTTAAATCAATTCCACATCGCACTGATGTCTGGACTGACTCATGTTGCCCACATGCAGATGCGGTTTTAACAAGCTCCCAGCCTGTCTGGCTCGCGTCCATTCACGGCAATTAACATTTCTGTAATGTGGCATTGATTCAGCTGTAAACAAGGCATATTCTCCTCTAGGCAGAGGACAAAAACATTAGATGCCACATAATGCAAAATTTGCAACCCAGGCTCATTGGAAATAAGGGACTCTACATTTCTGTTAAAATGCTCCTACACTCTTACAAATTAAGGTTACCACGTGACCACCAATATGCAAAAAGCTTTTTTACATCGCAGTTTAACAGAACAGTTTAAATGAACATTTAATATAAAATCTGATTTAGTATTAAATTTACATTTTACTTTAAATTTTTACACATAAAATACTTAAGCTGTTATAGCCTACACCAGTGAATGGAAGTGTTTTCATTAATAAAGTTTCCATACATACTTGTTGTTAGCTTTTTTAATTACTATCCTAAAGCACATCAGCAGGCGAACCACTTGACAGAAATGGCTTAAGAGTCTATATGAAGAAAAATGAGTTTACACAAGCTTTATAGCTATGGCAGCACTTGCTAAATTATATACACATAAACATATTTATTTCTGCATGTTCATATTTAAATTAGCCCTGATAAATGCAGTTCATACTATTTCTAAAACGCTTCTTTATAAAGAACATTGTTTTCTCAATACTTTTCCTATACCTCTGTGAAGGAAAGAGCGTGAAAGGGATCATCGAGGCATCAATATCAATGGACAGCGCCTGCTAATGTCGCACTTAAGAAGGTTTACCTTAAGCACCATCCTAAGGTATAGTTCGGCGAACACACGCCGGAAAGGTATCCTTTTGAGTCTTTGTAGCGCGCTAAGAGACAACGTTATCGGATAACGCAGCCCTGGTCCCTTTTGAACAGTCTTGTTGACAAGAATGTTGACAACTTTGCACCTACAAGTCAACTAAATCACTGTTCACTGAAAGCCCCCTGTTTTGAAACCTTTACTTTTAAGAATGTATATATTACATATAGTGGGGATCAACATTACAGAACAATTTATGAACACTTGATTTTTCTGGAAACAATGTAATCCTCATTGTTCAAAGGAATCGTACAAAATAACCAATGCAGTTCAACAAAAATGCTTTATTTTGGGGAAAAAGTGTACAGGCCCTTGCTTTAAATGACTTCAGCACATCTGCAGCATACTGTAGTTTCTCACACACTGCTGGTGTGAATTTAGTCCACTCTTCTAACAGTCTCTTTTACAGTTCAGTGACTATAGGCTTCTTAGCAATACTGTAACTTTGTCACAAAGGATTTTGCAGAGAGTGTCAGTTAGGTTTTAAATAAGGACCATTTATTATTTTATTGCGTTCTTTTGCAGTGTGATGGGGCTTTGTTTTGTAGGAACAGTGCAGGCTGATTGGGAACTGCATGTTACCGCAGGAGGTTAAAATAAATGCAAATGATAAACATTTGCATTCACACTGCCATGTAGCTGTATAAGAGTCTCAACTCTTGACAGAGAAAACATCCCTCTAAACCATGACACTTCCTCCTCTACCTTTCATGTTTCCCTGACCCAAATAAATTAAACTTGCTTCCATCTCTGAAATGAACTTTGGACCAGTTTTTTCTCTTCTCACAAAATGCCCTGCAACAAATGTTGTTTTAAAAAAATTTAATTTTGGGAGGAGCACGTGCAGGTAATCAATAATTGGTCTCCGCCTTCTAATTATCGACTTATCTCATCCTCCTATCAGACCGCTCGCTTTTCCCTATAAATTATCAGGAAACCTTTCTCCCGCATCTCAATCTTAGTATCCCGCCTCCTCCCCAGCTCCTCCTTAATGTCCACCAGGGGTGCACTCAGGGTTAGGATCTGGCCATTTGTCCTTAGCCCTCTTGAGCCCTTAGGGCTGTTCACCCTAGGGCTCGGCTGCCCTCCTAACCCTGAGTATTCTCTCTGGTCAAGACGCCAAACAACACATAACTTCGCTTACTTTAAGCTATTACCAGCAAGTACGAACTCGTGAAAGGTTAGTTCGAATATCTGATTTTTTTTTTTTTTTGCTGTGGTTCAGAATATATTACACTAATTAAATATGCTTAAAAAACTTCTACCCCTGGCAGGATAACTTTAAATACTGTAGGACCAAGCAGTGGCACTGGACTTTAGGAAATTGTAGGTTTTTCTCTACTTCTGATGTCTACTGTACATTTGAATGCACTAGAAGCATCAAAACACCAACCCTTTTCACACATTACAGTCGCAGATTATTTTTGAGATAGACAGTATTGCACTTGAATTGCGGATCTCTCGGGTACAAGTCTCGAGTCAAATTCTTGTGAAACAAAGCAAAAATCACACAAGTTTAACAAAGTCATGACATGACATGCTTTAGAAAATGCTTTTTCTCAGATTATTGGTATGCTTTATTTCATGTTCATTTCATACACGATCATTAACCCTTTAGCACTACTCACCAGAGACTGAAATGTCATGATGCATACATTAACCAATAAAATGTTACCACAGACACATTTATCTCTATGGAAGTCTATGTTATTAGCATTCTTCAAAGTACTTATTTCAGATTTTGCAGAAACGAAGGCAGAGTCATATATTACATATTATAAGAAACAACCATTTTTGCTTGTAAAGCTCAGTGAGACCTTTCTCCATTTTGCAACATTTGCAACATTTGCTTCTGACTTCCGTCTATTGATCTGGGCAGACTTATTAAAAAACAAAATTGATCATGAACGTACAAACTGTTCATTGTCTAGGTAGTTTGCCTTTATCCAGAGAAGACAATGGAGCCTGCTGGTTGGTCCATAATGCATCTAGATTACAGGGTTTCCATGGACCCAAATCACCTATGAACTCCTGTGAAACATTAAATGACTTAATGTGTACAAACTTTACAGTTAAGTGGTATATGAGAATTCTATGGATGTCTATTATATTTTGAGGAAGCTGTCAGTTAACATCCTCTCAATGGTTTACATGATTTGAAATCTACCGCCTTTGCTTATAGAGACGCTCACTCAATTTGCTTTTTAGACAGTAGATTTTTAGGTAGATGTGTGATATGGCTGTACTTCAGCACATCACAGCATGCCAATTACAGTAATAAAGCATGTCTAGGAATGTAATATTGCATTTATACAACAGACAACACAATTGTAAATACATAAACAACATTGGAGTGTCTTTAAAAGCCCTCTTCTGTTCAAAACAACTTCCTTTCTCCACAAATTCAAATCTGAAATTCAAATCTAAGCCCAAGCCTCTGTTAGTAATTTGTAAACATCACCTTAGAACTAGTAACGAAGGAAGCTATTTGTATTACTATATTAAAAAGGAGTGTGGAATATACAGAGAGAAATAGATTAGCTTGTAATTAGCTGCATCTGATCCAATATTCATTCTTCAGATGACTGTTAACTGGCTTGTGGGTTGGCTTTTATGAGGGAGTTTGTCATGCTGATGATTCCCAGGTGCTACTGATGTGTAACCAGGGCGACGCTGATTAGTCCTGCCACAACATACATATATATATATATATATATATATATATATATACACACACACACACACACATAAAACAAACAAACACACACACACTTAATCATCTAAAAACTCTTAAAACTACATTCCATGGCAATGGAATTTGACCCTTTAAAAAAGGGCTAACAATGATTTTGACTCATGCACAATCATTCTCAGCCATTTCCCATGAGCACTTATCTGTCTTTCTGTTCTTAGAAAATAACAATTCATATAACAGATAGAGACCTCATCTAATACTTAAGTGAAAAAACTACACCACACAAAGGTGTTAACCAGACTTTATTCATATGGATTTTCATCAGTGTTGTAAATCAATCCTCTGGGATTTACAGGATGCAGAATGAGGTGAATTTGAACACAGTAACACTCCCACAGCCCTCCTGACCTGTGTGTGGACCACAGGCGCAGCTAATACCTCCACAGCACACAGAAGAAATACTCCTCCCTGCTGACCGCTGATTTATGAGGGTTGTATTCCTCTGTTTTGCCTTGGGACATGGGGGTGTGTACGTGTGCATGAGTGAGGCCGCATAAGCATCAGTCTTCGGTGCTTTTTATTACCTCACACATCTTTTCACTGTCACCGCACTACTGATACTAACACATCTGGCTGGATTCACTGTGACACACACACATACACACACACAGCACAAACACGTTGATTTACATCAAACAATCCATCTAGCCGTGGCCTGTCATTGCTTGATGGTGTTCAAGCCTCCACAGCTTCATCCCTTGGTCAATACTGAGCACATGCCAAATCATGCGTCACAAACGGTAGCATTATAACTCGGTTAGGGGGACTGGATTGAAAAATGAAAAGGTGGAGAGAGGGGGAGGGAGCTATGCTTTTCAGCAAATGGTAGCCTGTGCTAATTGAGAGGAATAGAGAGTGCTGGTGCACTAATGAAATGGCTGTATGTGAAGGCAGAGGGTAGCACTAGAATAAAATATATCCCGGTGGGAGGAGATTGAGCCTTTCTTCAATCTGGTAATGTGTGACAATCTCTGTGAGTTGTGCATATTAAGAAGGGATGGAGCTTTGTATTATTGACATGTCAATCTTCACACAGGTGAATAAATATTTTAAGATCAAGGCAAAATTATTATTATTTTTGTGAATGCATAGACACATACTATGTAGCCTGTGAAATCAATAAACTGAGCATTTGTTGTGGGGCAAAAAAAATCCATAAATTCTTAAACTGTTCCCACGGTTTAACAAATCATGCTTATGGATTAATAAACTATACCCACAAATTTCCAATCAATGCGCTTGGATTTTTTAACCGTACCTTTGTTGTTTTAATCCGTACCCTCAAATTCATAATCTGTGTACATGCTTTCACAATCCATTCCCACAAAATTCAGTAGACACATGGAATACACCAATACCTACAAAAAAGTACCCCTGTAAAAAGTCCAACACCCAAAAGGAGGTTTTGAATTTTCTTGGCAAGTTTTATTCAGTTTTGTACTGTGGCCAAGAGAGCTTAACATGCTCAAACTTCAGAAAACACATGCAAACAAACAAAAAAAAACACATGCAAACAGAAAAAAACGATATAACAATTGAAGAAAACATCTTGATCAGTTTGACAGCACAGGTGCTTCAAACAAACGAATGCGCTGCAAACACAGAAACTTGCTGCAAACACACGAACGCGCTGGGGGACCTCAAAAAGTGATGAACCCATCTGATAGTAACTCTAGCTAACATAGCATTAAAATAATGTTTCACAGTTAAGTGTATAATTTGTCAGGTTAGTCTAATAATATCCAAAAGACCATATGATCAGGTTGTTAAAATAAACACACAAAATAAATCACCTTTTAGTTCAGCGACAACATTTGTGCTCCACGGAACCAATAATCAGGTCCCAGATAGGTTAGTCACTTTTTGAGGTCCCCCTGAAACATTTCCATTGTGGTCCGTGCTGTTTGCAGCACGTTTCCGTGTTTGCAGCTCGTTCATGTGTTTGCTGCTCTTTTTTAGATTATTTGCTTGAAAAGACTAATGCTGTCCACTAATGTTTCCCTACTGATACAGAGCTCAGCCTTACATAAAATCTGTCCAGTCAGTCTCTGTCCTCTTTTTCTCTGACGACCCCAGACTCTGTCTCTAAGCTAATATTGAAATCCAACTCTTCATCCTGTCACCTTGATCATGCTCTCTCCTGAAACTTTGTCACTCTGCCATCTCTGCACCTATTTCTAATTTCATCATCTCTTACCTGCTTAATTTCCGCTGCTACTAAAAACTACTGCAGTTACACCTGTGCTCAAGAAACCCAACCTTGACCCCTCAGTTCTATCCAACTTTCTAATTTACACTTCATAGCTAAATTACTGGAAACTACTGTTGCTGACCAACTCCAGTCTTTTCTAGTTGATAAAAATCTCTTTTACCGTTTTCAATCTGGTTTCGCCCATGAATGATCTACTGCTTTCTAGTGATTCTGGTACCTTGTCTATACTACTGCTACTTGATCTCAGCTCTGCCTTTGATACTGTTTCCCATGATTTATTAATTTCTCGTCTCTATGGTCTGGGTATCTCTGGTACTGCTCTCTCCTGGTTTTCTCTCAAATAGGCAATTCTATATTTCTGTTAAGGATTTTCGCCCTGAAGCGAGGTGTTCCCCAGGGATCTGTTCTTGGCCCACTATTATTTACAATTTACATAATGCCACTTGGTCTGATCTTACAACTTCATGGTTTTAAATATCATTGCAGATTACAATCAATTCTATTATATCTGTAAACCTACTCCATCTGCCCAAATTGACAAAATCTCTGCTGGTGTGAAGAACATTAAAGAATGGCTTAACTTAAATTTTCTGAAACTGTCATGAGCCGCGCCTCTGTGGCTCTCTCCGGTGGACAGCGGCGGGAACCTTCACCCGAGTTTTAGTTCCTACCC
>JAUYWG010000061.1:6206661-6231996 GCA_034779775.1 Enteromius afrohamiltoni | reverse complement strand
GAATGAATTTTAGATCTTTAAGTCCATCTCATGAAAAATAGGAGCAGAAATAAAGGTGTTGCGTTTATATTTTTGTTAAGTGTATATATATATATATATATATATATATATATATACAGTACAGGCCAAAAGTTTGCACACACCTTCTCATTCAATTTGTTTTCTTTATTTTCATGACCATTTACATTGGTAGATTCTCACTGAAGGCATCAAAACTATGACTTTTCAGGGTTAATTAGTGGAATTTCTTGCTTTATCAATGTGTTGTGCAGAAGTCTGGTTAAGCCACAGCCGACAGCTCTATTGGACTGTTAACTATTAAAATTCATATTATGGCAAGAACCAATCAGCTGACTAAAGGAAAATGAGTGCCCATCATTACTTTAAGAAATGAAGGTCAGTTAGTCTTAAAAATTGCAAAAACGTTAATTGTTTTCCCATGTGGAGTCGCAAGAACCATCAAGCGCTATAACAAAGCGTATCTTTTGGTGCACCCAAGGATGTAGAGATGGCTTCCGCTACATCAGAGGGAGAGCCGAGCAGTGGAGCGCTTGTTCTGCTCTGTCCCAGTTGGACGCCGAGCTCTCGGCGATGCTCCTCCGAGCCGCCGAGGCGATAGGTCTGGAGGTGCCACGTGCGCCTTCAGCTGACCCAACTCAGCTGGATGACTGGTTCTTGGACTGCGGTCCCCCTTAGTTCCTTTCTTCCCGGAGGTGCATGAGAAGCTGACCAGGTCGTGGCAAGTCCCGTACTTGTCACGCCTGGCCTCCAGCTCCTCTCCCCTCTCCACCCTCGACGGAGGTGCAGCTAGGGGGTATGTGGAGGTCCCCCAGGTCGAGCACGCTGTTGCGGTGCATCTCTGCTACGTGCTGCCATGTAGGGAGACAGCCAGTATCAGGTAAGATTACTCACGTTCATTTCTGCACTTGGTTACATGTTTTAATTATCAAAATTAAACAGGTTTACTACAAATAAAAATCATAATAGTTGAACTAAAGTAACCACACATTAACATGATATTACAATACTAGCCATTTAGCTTCACCATGATATTTGTGATTATACTAATCAGTAATCAATCTTAATGACTATAGCAACGCACGCATACAGAGCGCGGTATCTCTGTGATGCCCAGATACACAAAACAGACCCTCTCACCTCTGTAATAAACACGGAGGTGTTGGTCCTGTCTGAAATGGTACATGAAAATCACGGACGACGGGTGAAAAGAATCAAAGCTTACACATAGTTTAGAAAACTAGTTCAGTCCGAATAGGGCTACAGTGCAATTCGGCTAGGTATACATCCACGCTAAAAGATCAAGGTGAAAGTCATCATAGCTCGCGTAGTATAGACCCAGCTCCCAACCCAACTTTGTGAATAGATTATTAGATATTTTTTAGATATTTTTTTATTGTGCGATAAAAAGTTATCTTCTTTCTATTAGTTTATAACTACTACAATATTACATTTAATTTTTTATAAGGAGCATTTGGTTTTGGTTATAAAGGAGACATTGTTTTATTTGTGTCACAGATTGCTCCTCTGTGGCCCTCTCCGCCCATCACCGGAGTATTAGTGTTTCCGCCCGGACACTTTTACGCCACGTACCTCGGCTGCGTTTTGCGCCGTTTGGACTCTTCCCTGGACTATTTAAGCTCGGACTCTTGCTATGGGAGGTTGCGAAGTTTCGATTTGCCCCGGCTATCGTCTCCGAGCGTTTACCTTACTGTTTACCGTTTTGTCTTCCCGTGTTTGATTTCCGCCAGTGTTTTGATTTCTGTCTTTTGCCGCCAGCCCCGACCTATTGCCTGTTTATCGACTCTGAGTATTGCCTGTTCCCTGCTACATCTGTATTACCGTGTACCGACTTCTGCCTGTCTGACCAAGTTAATAAATTGTTGCAAATGGATCCACAAGAGCCCCGCGAGTCCTTACAATTTGCTGCTAAGAAAGAAGAAAAGAAAAGATTTAAATAATATATAATTTTGGGATTTAGCTATCCCCTTAAGGCCCACTACTTTGTCCAGTCCAAACACATTAATAATCTGGTAAGCTTTGAATCAACTATGAGAACAACCTGATGTTCTGAATATTCAGACTAATTCAACTGACAGAAATTCACTGATGTAGTGCCACTGATGTCCTCTGAAGTCAGGCTTCAAAATGAATTCCCTGTACTGAATTAATGTAGTTCATATTGAAATGACATATCTGTATATGTCATCATACTGAAATGACATATCTGCACTGAAAATGGTCTTAATAAATCCACCATAACCCTGATGACTGATCACAGCTCATGGAATTCTTTTGAAATCTGTGGTGGTTTTATGTTTTAGTTAAGTGAGCAGACCACACTTTATGTGAGCACTGCAGTGAGAGATGTCAAAAAAAAAAAAAGAAGCCATTTAGAGTCTCAAAGAAAAGCCTTTTATTGAATACCTCCCTGACAACTACTGTATACATTTCCAGGCCTTTTCACTTTCCTTTATGCATGCCTGATCATATATGTATGTTATAATCAGTCACACTCTGCATATTCTAATATGCCAGCTACTGTGATTGTGCAAGCCCTGCTAATTTGCTGGTAACAATTTCATTGCTTCGACTTTAATAAGGGTAAGGGGCTAATAGCATAAATCTGCATATAAACTCTTATATAATGAGCCACTGAAGTTAAGACACCCTAAGTCACTGGCACACTGATTGTGCACCCATTCATGAACAAATAAAAGCTAAGATGTCCAGTGTTGGATAAAGACATAAGCCATTTCTAAAACAGTCAGAGGACTGTAAAATACATTAAACATGAGATCAGCCCAGACTAAATAAATAAACCAAAAAATCAGATTAAATAAATCATGCTTTTAGTGGAAAACTATGTGTTCTTATGGTGAAACTGCACTTTATACTAAATGGAATCCAGTCGTAACGTGATTGAATTACATTAAAAACATTTTACACAGAAGGCCCAACATAAAAAAAAGAACTCTAATACTTAGGATAAATTTACATCAGTCACAAAAGCATCCCTACAGCCAAACAGCATTTACACTGGATTTAAGGCACGCCAGGGCAGTGCTAACACTGTTATGCGGTTTCATATTCATTCCTCCTTGTAATGTACTGTCCAGTGAGAGAGGATGAATTCATTACAGCTCCAGTATTGATCTGTCAGGACCCAGCTGAAGCCAGCTGGAAGAGAACTCTCTCCAAATGCCCATAAGCACACCTTTACCTCAAAGCTTTTCCAGAGAGTTCAGAGGATGATGGATTGACAGACAGAGCAACAAGCAGACAGATAGATGTACATACAGATGCATGAATAGACAGATGAACCAAGGAAACGATGGACGAAAAGACATGCATGGATATGCATACATAAAGAACAGATAACCCATGGACAGATGCTTCTTCAAGTTCCCTTTACTAAGCTCCATACTATGGGGGGGTTGAGCTTTTTGCTCTGTTGCCCCACAGCTCTGGAACCAGCTTCCTGTCCAACTATGAGTTACACAGAACCTGTACACTTTTAAAGCAAATTTGAAGACTTTTTTATTTAGGAAAGCATACAATTGCTGAGATTTTATATTTAGTAATTGTGATATTTTTAGATTTTGTGGATGCTGTTTTTTTAGTGTAGCACTTAGATATTTTGCTAATGAAAAGTGTGTTACAAATAAAATGTATTATTATTATTATGAGTGGATGGACACATGAATGGATAAACAGGATAGCATACCTATGGATGGAGGTAGACACCCAGCCAATGGATGGATGGACATATGGATAGATGAATGAACAGACAGATGTATGGATGGATCAATGGATGGATGCAATGATGCTTGCATGTAGATATAAAGATAACTCGTGGATGGGATAAAAGATTTATAGATGGATGGATGTGCACTGATAGACAGATAATTCATGGATAGACAAGCATGTGGATGTACAGAGAGATAAAAGAAAGAAAAGATTGATGGATAGATGTTTGCACCTACTGTAGATAGACAGATAACCCATGGACAGATGGATGGATGGATAAACAAGCACATGGATGGATGGATGGATGAACAAACAAGATAGCATGCCTATGAATGGAGGTAAACACCCAACCAATGGATGGATGGACATATGGATAGATGAATGAACAGACAGATGGCTGGATAGATGGATGCACCTAGTTAGACACATAACCCATTGAATAGTATACTAAGCAACATATGAATGGATGGTTAAGAAGTGATTGATAAATTGATAGATAAAAAAGTTAATAAGTGATGGATGGCATGGGAAGACAACCCATGGAAGTACAGATGGATGGATGTATGGATGGGGGTAGAACAGGTGGAACATGGATCCCTGAATGGATGGACAGATAGACGAATGGATGGATGGAATACACAGATAGACAAGCCAAAAATGACAGGATCTCTGGCACAATGAATGGAGAAATGGAACAACAGCTGGATTGATGTGCAGAATGGTGAATGGGTGGAGAGGCAGACAGGCAAATGGATGAATGAAAAAGAAACAGAAGTATGGATGGATAGACAGTCAGACATAAGGATGGTCAGATAGAGAAATGGATGGTTAAATGGATATGATAGGGCAACATCTTCAACATCATTTTAATTTAATTATCCCTTACAGCAAGCCACTCATGAAATAACCAGCCACTTAATTTCTCAAATATCTGACACTTCATTCTGTTTTAACTGTAAAAAGACACTAGTTAAATGTCATCAGACAACTTAGACACAAACACATGGAAATTGCTCAAGCATTCCAGGAACGACTGCTTTTAGAGAGTGGATTGACTCAGCATTTAGACTAGAACAACACAAACTGATTAGAATGATGCATATACGGTTTCATCCTGCCAGTGGGTCAATGCTTCTGATTGGTAGAGATTGGTAAAAGCGCTTGTCTGGCAGGAAAGCTCTTCTCTTAAAGAGGGAAAGAACAGCAAGGCAGAAGTAAACCGCTTATGTCCACATTCCTACACACCAACACACAAGTGATTCACACGACAGAATGTGCAAGGAGGAGACAAAACAATACATTATGAGAGAGTGAACAGAGAGAGAACGCCACAACCTTCACAGTTGAAATCATCAACGGCACTCATCCAAGCAAAAGCAGTGATACATCAGACTCGTAATCATACACTTTCCCTCAGAGAGGGAGGGACAGTAAACACATTTGTGCCCTCCACGCATGCTGGCAGATGGAGAAGGTGGGTGAGCTGGGCCTGAGTGGGTGACAGCCTAAAGACTCAGCACAGAACAGGAAACCAAGGCTGTCCGATGATTAGTCTCTGGTACATCACTATGCACCATGCACAGTACAATATCATTATGGGACAACCAGACACTACCAGATGGACAGTTCAGGACACGTCTGTAAACAGTATAAAACCAAAATGACTTTGCCTTCTTGAGCAGTACAGAGGTGAAACATAAAATAAATATTTTAAAGGGGTCATATAAAAGCAATTTACTACAAGCTAATATGATTCTTTAGGATCTTAATGGAAAGTTTGTAATGTATCATATATAAAAATTATTTGTTTTAAAATTTCTCAAGGATAGTGTAAAAAACGCTCATTTTACCCTATCAAAAACAGCTCTTTAGAAATCACTAATTAGTACATTATTAGGAAAGGCGTAAATCCCTACTGCTATGTTTATTAATACACTCAACAACAAAATACCTCAATCACTTAGTGTCTGATGACACCTCACACCCGCCCTGAGTGAGCCAAGACACCAGTTGTGTGACACGCTGCAGTCAGTCAACTATTGTGGGAGTGGCCTCTGTCGGTGTGACACCATCGACATGTATTTAAGAATGGCTTGATTTCAGAAGGGGCAACTTCTTTTAATTTAATAAAAATACTTGTGGATCTTTATCATTGTAGAGTGGTTGTGCACACACACTCCCAACACACATTTCAGTCCAAACTGCTTGAAAAAGTGCATGTACCGCTGTATGATCCCTTTAAAGAATGCTGGTAAACAAACCATATTGGTAGCCATTGAGCCAGTGACATCTATTATATATATATATATATATATATATCAAAATTTACAAACACACACACATAATGATACATTTATCAAGGTATCTTATCAAGGAGAGTCATGCAGGTTTGGAGCAATATGATGGTAAGTAAATAACACTTATGACAGTTCTGAATTCTGCATAACATCTTGTTACTTCGCTGGCTATAAAATCACATAATCCTTTGTGTGCTTATGGTTAAAATAATATCTGATGAAGTGGTTGAAAAAAGTCAGAGATTTGAAAATGTCTATTTAAAAACAGAAACCTTTTTTCATCTTATGATTCTATACGTTCGTAAAAACAAAGGTTCCAGCAGGGATGCCATTTTATACTCCCCTGGAACAGTTCTTAAAATCACTTTAGTTTTTCTTAGTGTGAAGAACATTTTAAAAGAATATTATAAAAAATGTTTTTGAATTTGTTTTAGATCGTTAGACATGACCACATGGAGCCCTAAAAAGCAGACTGGAACCAGATTTCTTAAAAGGTTTCTTCATACAAAAAAGTAATCTTGTTATGCACTGACTGGGCAATAAACAGCAAAACAGCTGCCTTTGGATCTGGACGAAGCATAGATGTCTGAAACCAAATGGTATTAAATTGGCTACATATGTGACCTTGCCATTAAATCCAAAAGACAATCTGTATTCTGTTTGTTTAACTTGTAGTGCCTAATATTAGAAATATCGGGTTCCTCATATTGAAATTATATTGCGATAGAAGCATTAAAATGTTTAAACCATAAATAATAATTACTAAAAACTAGTTTCTGGCATATACAGTACAAACATGAGCAAAACTGTTGGTCTCTGTATTCCATGATGGTTCATAAAATGAGGTAAACAGGAAAGTCCATAATTGAAAAAGTAAAAAATAAAAAATTGTAGTACAGTGTACAGTGAAACTCCAGGACCACAGCACATATATGTTGTGTAAAAACACAGGAATAGAGAGAGAAAGGGTTGAGGTGGGGGTTGAGGGGGTGGAAAGATTAGGTAATTGAGCGAAAGCATGTAAACAAACAAAAAGAGTGTGGATGGAGGGTGATAATTAATTTCACATCTCTAGGCCCACCGAGCTGTCGATAGCGATCAAAGACGGCTGGGTGAGAAGTTTGTGCATTGGGGTTCTCAGCTGCAGTATGGTGGGGGTTAAATTTGGTCTGCTGGCTCTCAATTGCTTTGAAGGAATGGTTCACCCACAAAGTCAAACCTTCAGGTCAAATATTATAACATCAGATATTTTGAAAACCATTTTATCCATACAATGAAAGTCAATGGTGTCCAAAATAACAATGGACACCATTGACTTTCATTGTATGGACTAAAATAAATACACACAGAGACACATTTTCTTTGGCGTTCTGCAATAAACCCACCAGCTATGAGGTGAATCATTACATACATTACAATGCAACAATTGAAAACCAGGCAAATATACAAAACGGCTGTAATGAAGGAAAAAAACTACAATTTCATGAAACCATTATTTACAGTTATATTTTTAAGTCTGTAGCAAAATATAGATATATATTATAGTGCTGTCAGACTATCCAAATTAAAGTTTTTTTGGTTTAGATATGTGCAATATGTATGTGTACAGTATATATATATATATACACACACACACTCATCCGGCATGGGATTGTCACGCATGACCATCTCTAGGGTTTACAGAGAATAGTCAGAAAAAGGGAAAACATCCAGTGATCGGCAGTTCTGTGGGCGAAAATGGTCAGAGGAGAATGGCCAGAGTGGTTTGATCTGATAGAAAGGCAACAGTAACTCGTTACAACCAAGGTATGCAGAAGAGCAGCTCTGAACACACAATTCGGATGGTAGGGTCAGAATTTGGCATCGACAACATGAAAGCATGGATCCATCCTGCCTTGTATCAACGGTTCAGGCTGGTGGTGGTGGTGTAATGGTGTGGGGGACATTCTCTTGGGACACTTTGGGCCCCTGCTAATTGATCATCGTTGCAACGCCACAGCCTACCTGAGTATTGTTGCTAACCATGTCCATCCCTTTATGAGAGTGTACCCATCTTCTGATGGCTACCTCCTGCAGGATAATGCACCATGTCATGAAGCTCGAATCATCTCAGACTGTTTTTTGAACATGACAATGAGTTCACTGTACTCGAATGACCTCCACAGTCACCAGATCTTAATCCAATGGGGATGTGGTTGAACGGGAGATTCGCATCATGGATGTGCAGCCGACAAATATGCAGCAACTGCTTGATGCTATCATGTCAATATTTACCAATATCTCTGAGGAATGTTTCTAGCACCTCGTTGAATCTATGCCACGAAGGATTAAGGCAGTTCTGAAGGCAAAAAGGGGTCCAACCCAGTACTGACAAGGTGTACCCAATAAAGTGGCTGGCGAGTGTATATATACAGTACAGGCCAAAGTTTGGACACACTTTATCATTCAATGTGTTTTCTTTATTTTCATGACCATTCACGTTGGTAGATTCTCACTGAAGGCACTGAAGGCCTGAAGGTAATGTATAATATATATATATATACTTATTATTATTCATTATTTTTTGTTTTAAATTTACATGCATATAAACTGTCCACCACAGCAAATAAGCACTTCATTCTCTGAGCCGAAGGTCATGAACCTGTGGTCTGCTGTCAGAATGCAGAGGATTTTCCTCGTGGCTGTGAGCTTACCTGATGATGACGTACATGACCAAGCAGTTTCCCACCAGCCCCACCACGCAGACGATCATGTAAACCACTGCTATAGTGATCTTGACGCCCCTTGGGAAGAAGCTGTCAGTCTCGTTGAAGGCACTGAAGTTGTTCTGGAACAGAGACTCGTTGTACAGATGGAAGTGTCTGGGGTCAGCAAAGCTGGTGGAATCATTTGGGAACTCCATGACTGTAGCTACTGGAGAAGAAAACAAACATAAAAATGCAGAGTGAAGCACACTATCCATGCTGTCTATTTCACATCCATGATTAACATGTTTTTCCATTTCTGAATTCTGAAAAGCCTTTTCACAATCCGGTGGTATTACAAAGTAAGGTGCTCTTTTTATTTATTAATTTATGCATTTAAAATTAATTAAAAGCATACTTACAATAGGTTTAGGATTTTTATTTGGTTTAGGGTTAGTTGCATGCAATTATTGTTAATGTATTGTTATTACTATAGTATGTACATATAACAAGGGCTAAAATTAAGGCGTTAGCAAAAGTAATGAACACAACTGAACATGTATGGCATTGTATATTAAAAATAATGTTCTTGGAATTGCTTTTGTTCCTCTTTTGTAAGTCGTTTTGGAAAAAGGCATCTTCTAAATGTATAAGTGGAAACAAAAATATGCAGGGAAGCAAGAGTGTTTAAAATATTATTCATATCTGAAAAAGTTTTTTTTTCGTCAAAATTAAAGTCAGTCTGGTGTAATCAACAGGCAGCCATTTTGTTGTCATGTGACATGGCAACAAACCACTCTCAAGTTTTATGAGGCATAGAAATATTGAAATATTAAAAAATAAATAAATACATACAATTAATAAACACAAACTGTTGGGTAAGGTCAAATAAAATAACCATATTCGTGATTCCAAAATAACTTATAACTATTTATTATTATATATACCTTGAAGAATGTTTGCAATTTTTTTGTTTACTTTCAAACCAACAGGAACACAAAGATAACATTGCTATGAACTTGAAACGTGTGTTTAATGTTATATATTTTTAAAATGTCAACATTTATCGTCTTTGACCCAAATAGATTTCACTACAGTTGATGAGGTCGATGTGATAAGCTAGGCGCATGGTCAACCATCTACTGTACTGTCAACAGTTTGCGCATGAAATACATCACAGTTTGGCTATACAAAAAACAACCCAAACATGCCGAATTCCCGGTAACGTTCACAGTGGAACAAACAAAAGTAACGTTAGACAATCATTTAAATCACATCGCTTGAGGAGGGTTGGAATAGAGCAGCACATACCGCTGTTTGAAGAAATCCCGTGTGATCGCTTATGCGTCCGACTCCTGCAAGCACGCGAGGAATTCTTGTTTCCGCTAATCTTTCTGTTTTAAGCAGTCTCGGAGCTCTGTTTCCAACAGCACACAGATATTCACATCACTGTGTATCTCAAGCAAAGGAGAAAAATGTTTTATTTTTTTCCCTCTTTCTGAGCGGGCGCAGTGGGAGGGGGAGGTGCGCTAAAGCACTTGCTTGTTGTTGCGAATCTTCAGCAGCGACTTACATCTTCACTAGGTATCTTTCAGTCTCTCTCTCTCTCTCTCTCCCTCTCCCCTGGCACGCGCTAACCCAAACGCCGATTACGCAGCGGTGGCGCGCGCATGCAGGTGTCACTGGCACGCGCGCGCGCGTCTGAACAGGTGTCTTGTGCTGGAGACTCAGTGTAACGTATTTAAAATAAATTTAGATTTTAATTTTAGTTGTTTTTTTATTTAAATATTATCATTTGTATTTAAAAATAGTATGCTTACAGTAAACGAGAGTGATCAGGCACATATTTTTTGTAAGTATGAATAACTAAAAATATAACTATAAGTAAAATAAATTTGCCTGAGCCAAAGAACAGAAAATGAAGTAGAGGAAGAAGAAAAACATTGAGCAACCCTGAGAAAAAAACAAAAGACAAACATGACTCAGTATATAGGCCTACTCTTAAAACATTTTTATACGTTTTTACTTGACAACTTACAACAACACATAGATAACATTATTAAACGCTTGTATTTTCTTTATATAATTTCTTTCTTTCATTTATTTATTTATTTATCTCTTCAGATTAGCCAGTTTCACAAGTTCGTACTTGTTGGTAATTACGTATGTAAGTGAAGCGTGCTGCCCAGGGAGAATACTCAGGGTTAGGATGGCTGCCGAGCCCTAGGGTGGACAGCCCTAAGGGCTCAGGAGAAGAAGGTGGCGGACAGCCAGTTCCTAACCCGAGTTCTCCCCTGGAGAAGATGAGGAGGAGCTGGGGAGGAGGAGGGATACTAAGATCGAGATACGGAAGGAAGGAAGGAGATCTGATTATTTATAGGGTGAAGCTAGGCATCTGATAGGGAGTTGAGATAAGTGGAAGATTGGAGAGGTGGAGAGCGGTAATGATTCCCTTCGTGCACTCCTACCAAAATTGGTTTTATAAACTACATTTTATCTTAGACAACACTAACTGAACTAAAATATAAAACATAAACCTAAATGAAAGTTTTCAAATATATAATACAAATGCTGAAAACGTACTACAAATGAATACAAGTAAAATAAATAAAACGGCATACGACATAATTAATATTAACAATATTACATTAAAAATAAAATTAGTTTAATTCATGCTTTTTGCATTAAAATAGTGTAAGGTGGTTTTCCCTTATCTTCCATTTCACAGTACCCCCTGTTTGCTTATCAGTACATTTCACAGAAAGAAACAGTTTTTAATAACTACAGGTACCACATGATTTTGGAACCCTTCTGGCAAGCCCAGCTGGCAATTTTTACTAGAAATTTAACTTTAAGTAGCCTACAGTGCAGGGCCGTTGAAAATGATATACTAAAGGCAAAAGAAACATAAAATGTTGAAAAGCTTAAGATAAATGGTGATCAACTTCAGCACCTAAAATAAACACTTTGAGTTAAAAGTACAGTATACTCATACATTTTAACCTAAAACCCAGATGCTAACAAATAATGTGTCAACCACTCTAACAAGCCATGTACTTGAAATACTATCCCCATCTCTGATGTCATGTTTATATATTCTTTTGTGTATCAAGCAGCCAGCAACAGATTTCAATTGCAAAGTGCAACAGATTTCATGTATAAGTCATTAATGCTGTTTAAATTATTTGCAGGATGCGGCCAATTTTGCATGCAGATTTGTTTCATCAGGCATGTAACATAATTGAGAAGTTCATAAATGGTTTCTCAGCTGAATGTCAGTGATGTTGCATGGGCTGCCCTTAAATGTTCCAGCAACTTTAATGCAAGTATAAATGGGAGCACTGGCTACAGGGGGAGCTCATGTTCAGCTATCAACGGACCGGTGATAAATCACAGCGTCGTTACTTTGACAACATGTCATACTCATCAGTCACAAAAGCCTTGGCTGATTCTTGTTTTTAATGCCTGAAAAAAAACATGCATTGGAGGCTAAGAGTACTTGGTGCATTAATATAGTCTCATTAACATTTTGCTCCATGAATTTTATGCTCTCCTAAGCAGTTTCTTGCACTCTGGGCGTAGTTGAGTTAAGGAAATATGCAAAGTGCTATATGTTAATAGAAAGGGAATGTCCAAGCAATGAAATGTTACAATTTGACATGCATTATTCCAGCACTGTCGGTGGAAACCTGTTTACTGCATAAGAACGGTCACTGTCCTTGGTGCTGAAACATACAAAAGGAATATGTCAAGCAAAAGGCATATGAAAAAAAAAAAAAAAAAAAAAAAAAGAGATAAAACTACAACTACAGACCATATATGTTATAAAGGAGACCAGGGGCAAACTTTCACAATTATATGCTGCTAAATATTTAGCTTGTACCTTTGTAAATTGTACCTTTGGTGTGGATTACTTTTGGATTATTGTGATTTTTACATGCATTATTTGAGTTTCAGCTGATTAACCTTTTTAGATGTGAAATATCCTGCTTTGCTTTTACAAGCCAGGAAATTAGCAATGTGTTCTGCTTGGATTCATTTGATCACTCGTATAGTCTTATATGTAGCAAAATATGTTTGCATTATAAATGTTACTCTGAATAATAATATGAAAACGTTGCACCATATGCAACGTAGCCCTCCACCAGTCTGGGCTAATAAAATCTATCCATCATGGTGTTGTAAAACCTGGCAGGATCAGAACAGAGCTGATGTAATCTCTGATGTTATGTACTATTTAATATCTATTTTCGTCTCTCTTGTGTACACTGTGGCAACAAGCCCACGTTTGAATCACTAAATGCGATAATGGTTCACTTAATAGGTTTCAGATAAGCTACATGTACATTTACACACGCTTTTACAACATACCAATCAATAAATAAATGTATTCACCCATACAGATTCACTCATACTGCACCGTTTTACTACTTTTGCAGTTACCTATTTTATATATTTTTTATGTTATATTTTCTATTTTCACATATGTAGAGGTCTGTTCAAAAGTTTGAGGTCAGTAAAAAATTGAATGTTCATGTTTTTGTTTTTTAAATGTAATGTTTTTGAAAGATGTTTCTATGGAAGCCTGTTTCAGAATTGCGAGTTATAAAGTCAGAATTGTAGTTATAGTCAGAATTTGTGGGATGTAAAGTCACAATTGCAAGATATTAAGTCAGAATTGTGAGATATAAAGTCAGAATTGTGAGATATAAAGTCAGATATAAGATATAAATTAGCAAATTACTAGAAAAAAAAAGTTTGATACAAAGTCGCAAAAAAAAGTATAAATTCGCAATTATGAGAAAGTCAGAAGTCGAAATTCTTTTTTCTCAGAATTGTGAGATACAACCTTAAAGTTTTAAAGTCCAATTTTGAGTGGGAAAAAAACTGATATGTTTTTAAAAATAGCGACCATATATCTCTGCATAGCGACTTTATATCACGCAATACTGACTTTATATCTTGCAATGCTGACTTTTTTTATGTCTCGCAATGCTGACTTTACATTTCACATTTATGACTTCAAAACTCGTAATTCTGACTTAATCTCTCACAATGATGACTTTACATCTCACAACTTTTACTTTGTAACTCACAATTCTGACTTAATATCTTGTAATGTTGAATTTATATCTCACAATTCTGACTTTTTAACTTGTAATTCTGATTTTATGTCTCACAATTCTGACTTTATATCTCCCAATTAAGAGAAAATAAGTCAGAATTGCAAAAAATTCAGAATTGTGAGATAAAAGTCACCTTCACAATATCCAGCTGGTGTCCCTTGTTGTTAATACCAGAGGGCACTCCAGCCAGAACTGTGTCCAGCTCACATAAACCATCATGCCTCATTCCAGGACTGATCACACTCACACCTGCACCTCATTGACACACACACACACACACACCTGCACCTCATCACCACACTCACATACCAATTACACACGCACATATAAGCCAAAATTCTTGTTGTCCATGTGTAACATTTCTGAGCATTTCTACTAGTGTTTGTTTTCCCGTTTATGATCCTGGACTGTTTTCTTGTATTTTGATTCATGAGTTCACGCTTCCTTATGATAATAATTTCAGCATGTTTGGCGGGCGAGCCGGGGCATCAGTGGACTCAGAGCCCACACAACCCATCTTCTAAACCCCCCTGTAAACAAATCAAAAATAATTAAACAAGGAAGATCGATCTCTTCTCCTCACGCGATCCGTAACTTTGTGATTCCAAAATAATTATTCCAAAATAATTATTATTTATTTAATCCCTTTTTTATAAAATTCATAAATATTCATAATTCACGTTTTCACTATATATTATTATATAGTCATATTAGCCAGTTTAGTCATATTATATAGTTATATAGCTCATCAGCCCAGCCGTTAAGATATGTATCATGCCCAACATCAACCATCCCTATGCAAAGCCTGCATGCCGCTCATAACCCATCTTCACGCTCATTGATTTCGTAAAAGCCCAGGAAAAGAAAAAAATAATAAAGAAATCTCTCATGCCCAATAGATATTTCTTCGCCAACTAATGAAACTTCTTTGCATCCCAACCCTAACCCTTCTGATTATCTTTTCCAGGTCTGAAGCTCAAGTATCAAACAGGAGCCTGCTGCCCCACTCCCTTCCCTGCCATTCACCTGAACCTCCAGTCAGCCAAGACAGATTTCTCCTCCTTCGTCTTTTAGATAATCGTATTAGTTTACCTACAGCTAAACCTTTAGACGACGTAACTGATTTTTTTTTTTAAATTAACTTATTATAACACCATCGTTCACTCGTATCCCATCCTCGTATTCCCAGTGCAGATTTCAGATTTACAGAAGTTCCACACCACACTCCTTCAGGATCTGAGTAGCAATCTTCGCCACTGAGAAACTCCTCTATTAGCTCCAAAACCCGTAACTCTCAGGCGACTGTCATCTTGTGCATCTAAAGTCGCATTTGCTCCCATGAGCATACCAATAAAATGCCCTCCAGCCTATACCCCCAGCATTTCCACTACCATTTCTACCCACCAGTCGCCACCTCCCTCTATGCAACTAACCTTTTCATTTTCCTCCCACAGACCTCCAGAACCCCAGAGAATACCTACCACCATTTTTAATTCTTCCCCTTTGCCTTTCCCCGGCCCCTTCTTAGTATTACCCCAATTCATCCCAGCCCCAGAGCACTGGCCTCAGCTCCCACAGAAGTATCAGCTTCAGCCTGTTTGAGCATTGGTCCCAGCCCTTAGAGTAAGAGTATTGATCTCGGCCCCTAAGAGCTTTGGTCTCGGTCCCCTAGAATATTGGTCTTGCTCCCTTAGGAGTATTGGTCTCGGGCCCTTTTGAAGTATCGAGCTCAGCCCTTTCAGGATATTGGTCCCTGCCCCTTTCAAATATTGGTCTCAGTGCCTCTAGAGTTTGGTCTCAGTCCCATAGAACATCGGTCCCTAGCCCCTCAGAGTACACGTCCCTAGCCCCTTAGAGCATCAATCTCTAGCCTGCGGAGTATCATCCTATTATCCTATCATATCTCAAGCCAGGCCCTATAAATAGCCAGAGTCCCTTCTTTCCTTAGCTCGATGTTAATATGCTACCCCCACCCCTAAGCCGCCTCCTCTCCAGGGGTAGCCCTCAGGGTTCCCTCCCAAGCCCTAGGGCTATTCACTCTAGGTCTCGGCAAGCCTCAAACTCGTGAAAAAATTGTTAATGTATTTTTTTTTTTAAATTATGTAAAGCTGAATTTTTTGCATAATTACTCCAGTCTTTAGTGTCACATGCTCATTCGGAAACCATTCTAATATGCTGATTCACTGCTTCAAAAGAACAGCAATTATTTAAAACAAAAATCTTTTGTAACATTATAAATGTCTTTACTGTCAGCTTAAAAGCATTTTTAAAAAATTATTTTTTAAAACATTATTGTTGTTATTATTATTATTTTGATAATAAAATTAGACAACAAGATACCATAACGCATAATATATATAAATAATCACGTTATCTTACTGTAATTGTACATCTTAGATCTCCCCATGCTCAAAGAGTAAGTAAAACTTCTGACATTTGGTTTTGAGGGAATCTAAAATCTCAGACGGTAGATAAAGAATTGCAGGCTGTGTGAGGTAAAAAGTAGGTGATGGAGCATTGAGGAGCAGAAATGAGAGGCACAGAGAGGAAACCTGTGGGGGGAGGATGACTGATAACAATAATGGCTGCAAGTGACATGGTGAGAACAGAAAATGGCCAATAATGGATGAGAAGAAACAGCATCGGTTAAGTACTATAACATAGTGCTAAACCAGGGTGCAAAGACTCTGAATGATGGAAGAAGGCAAAACAATGAGAGGCTTCTAAGATAGTGATGGAGCATGGGTGTAATGCCTCATTCAAGCGACTCAAAGCTTTTCAAATGATGGAAGGAAAATGTGTGGCAGCCTTGTTGATTACTACCATCAGGCACGTGCACAGGTAGGGGTCAACCTGTGCAGAGCACATGCCCTTTTTGTAATTACACTCGGAAGGGGCCTTTTTTACACTCTGAAGTTTTTTTTTTTAATAAATCAATGCTGTTGGTAACCCTTTATGTTTGTTTGTCTTTTTAACAAATAATTAACCAATTAAAGGCATTAAAAAGTGTATCTCTTTGCTCAAACTTTCAGTCAAACTTCACAACTCCACCCCCTGGGTGCACATCAGTCAGAGTTATAGAGTAGAAGCAGATGAATGTCTTCGTCTTGTAACGGTAAAATATAATGCACTTATGAATAAGTGCAACGTTGTCTTTATGAAATAAACACTAGTATGTCTATAAAGGTTCATATAATGCATCACCACACCGGTAGAAAAACATGGTTTACTACTGTAATAACGTAAAAAAAAAAAACATTACACAAGAAGAATGAGAATCATCAGTTAACTGTGCATTCTATATATTTTATCACGCAGAATGTAATCTGCATGTATGCAAAGCAAAAGAAAAAAAAAAAGAAGAAAATGAACATCTAACACAATTAAATAAGAGAGAGTGCACAACAAATTCACAAACACAGGACAAATAATACACAGACAAACACCCAGGAGGCAAATTGGTAAAGCTAACTTTACTAGAAGGCCAGGTGTATTTGCACTGTTTAATGTCAAGCTTTCTTAAAATATAATTTTGAAATTAAATGGTCTTTAAATGCCTTTCTCCTTATATTGATTGAGTGGGACATCTCAGTGGATCACAGTGAGGTCATAAACATCTTCGAACACATGGCTCGCAGAAGAGTGTTGTTGTAATTAGTTAAAGACACCCTCTATGTATATATTATATATTATATATTATATGTATAAAAGTTTGGAGGGTTCGGAGGGGTGCCCTTTTTTTTAGTTTCAGCACATGCCTCTCAAAAGGTCTGTGCATGGCCCTGACTACCATTATCAAAACATGAGTGTGTTTTAAGAAATTGTTTTCCAGCTCAAGTTAAAACAAGGTTATTGTCAACATGAAACTGTAGTTGCAACCCATTTTACATAATGTAATGTAATTACAGGAGTCAATGAGAACAGAAACACTGGAAAAAGTGAAATTGGCATATTTTAAGAGGTGGAAAATTTGTAAAAAAACCTTTTTTTGCTAAATCGAACATTTTAGGAGTTGCCAATTTGTATTAATTTGTATGTAAGGCATGTAATAACATGCGTCAAAAAAAATTATTTGGAGGCTTGTTTTTCAAATGACTCTAGGTTGTTTTTTCTTTCATATAATGGCCAGTCCTGATAAATGGTGAGTATTAAAATTCTAATGAAATGTAAATCATTAACAGCTAAAATCAATTCTTTATTGCTCACCAAGACTGCATGCTTTTATTCTGTGTTTCTTTTTTAGGCTACCTGACAAAACACTTTCCAGTGAATGTAGGACAAGACTTACTCATCCATCGGGAATTGTCTGAATTTTGAAATGTGGTTTCTGCATCAGACTTGGAGGTAAGAATCTGAAAAATAATAAGAGGTTGTGGTGACATCAAACTAAATGTATTTTAGATTTGGAGGCATTACATTTTGATGAAAGATGCTTTTTTCCCCTTCTTCTTTGGAATAGCATGCACCAATAAATTGTTCATAATGACAGCAGGAGCATGCATTAGTAAAAGTAAAATGGCCATAAGGAGTTTTAGATCACTCTTCCACAAATCCTTTAAGTTATTTCGAGAGGAACTGAAAGATGTGCTTTGGAATTGAGACGTGGGTGGCTGCATCAGCAATTTTTGGTTATTAGAGGGGATAAAAGGTGGGATGGTGTTGTGGAGGATCTACAGAGGCAAAAGTAATTAGTGGTGAAATGATGACTCTGAAATAGAGATGCTGCATTATCTCCTTCAACCATCCATCGATCCAAGATGCTTCATCTCAACCTTCAAACCCTGCAGCCTAGCTCACTCTTTGACATTTTACTATTGCTGCAACAAGGCATTTGAAGAAATCTCTTCACAAAAAAAAAAAAGAAAAGAAAAGATTCAGATCTATTATCTGACACGGTTTCAATATTCTCTTCATGGATGACTACGTAATTAACAAAGCCCTTATATCCATTTAATCACATTTATTCAACAATCTCTGAAAGATTATGCTGCTGATAGGAGAATAATTGAAGACTCAGATATGAAAATAATGATGTATGCTTATTTACTTCCCATGGGGGGATGATTGTGCCACTTCAAAATTCCATTTATTCCTCAAGAGTTCTTTAAATGAGCACTAAGTGTGTCAAAGTCATTCTTGACGCATGTCTATCAACATCATTGTCGTACACAAATTTGTCAGCAGTCTGTCATGTTGTCATCAGCCACTAAGCATGTCTATAAAAGTCCTACAATGTCTTAACGATTTGCGAGGAACCGTAATGTCCTATGGGAAAAGCCACAAACCTAAAACGCACATATAAGATTTTGATCAAAGCCAAGTGTGCATGAAGAACATCATAAAAGAACAAGGAGAATGGAGCTGTGTGACATTGATTGAAGAAAGCGGTAGGAGTATGTAAAATGTATTTCTTCAGAATAGCGCACTGAATTCTGCAAACGGAGTTCAGAGAATGTCAGCATGGGATCAATTCTGTTTAAATTCAATTAAACAGACAAAAGAAGTAGCGAGAGACAGAAAGAGATAGGGAGGGACACACCATTACAAGTATATTCCAACTATATTTCCTTACAAATGATGTGCTTATTGATTCTATTCTAATTTAAAGTTTTAAACTACTTTTTTTCATCATAAATGCTAGTCAAACAATTATGTAATTTAAAACCACACTGATTTACTTTCATTTGCCATTATCAAATGACATGAACTTTGAATCATATTTAAAACCAGACAGTTTCCAACAATACAGTGATCAGAGAATTATATTAATTATATTAACAGTTGAAGCAGTGTAAACAAAAATATTAGCTAAAATTAAGTAACTAGCGTTTTAGATACAACATTGCCAGTTGTCCTTTTTTGCTACAACAATGTTTAATTTTTGCTAAACAGTTTAAAAAAGAAAGACATAGAGGCGCCTGGGGGACCTTCAGGTGACGGTGCAGAATGCTCTGTCCAGTGTAAAAGCCCTGCGTAGTTCCGTGGTCCTCCTGGAGGAGACCGCTAAGAGCATCAGAGGGAGAGTCAGATGGTGAGGCGGAACTCACCCCGGGACAGCGGCCAACCGCAATCCAGCCAAACTATTGGCTATGCTCCTCTGCGCCGCCGTAGGAATTGGTTTGGAGTGCCCCCGGCCGACCCTTCGCGGCTTGGTATCTTGGTTTCAGGACCGTGGCCCAGCCGCCTTCCCCTCCAGTGCCTTTCTTCCCAGATGTGCATGAGGAACTGATCAGGTCGTGGCGAATCCTGTATTCATCACGTCGGCGCCCAAGGCTCCTTTCCCCTGGCCGCTCTCGATAGCGGTGCAGCCAGGGGGTACATGGCAGCCCCTAAGTTCAAGAGCGCTGTCACAGTGCATTTATGCCTGCGCGGTGCTTCGGCCTGGCAGGGCCAGTCACAGCTCCTATCCCAGGTCTTATTGTGCCGCCGGGCAGGCTGACTATTCGGCGACACTTTCAAGTACTTGGCCCAGGAGTTATTGACAGTCCGGAAGCTGACCGAGGCGGTGTCACACATTTTGCCTCAGAGGGCCAACCAGTCCCCGAGTGCACCGCCTCTGCCTGCCTGTCGCCTAGGGCACCTACCTCCCTGCGGCACCCAGACCTCCTTTTCTGACCCCCGCCGAGGCACACGATGCCAGACCAGCGGCCCGTTGTCAAGCTGGATGCAGGCGAGGGAGGCGCCTGCAGCTCCCTCCTTTAGGGAACGTGGGTTACATTCGTAACCTAGACGTTTCTTTCAATAATAATAGGTTTAGTGAACAATTCAAAGACTTTTTTGTTTTTGCCTTTCCATAAATTTGTTTTTAAACACATAATTTGTGAGTCAATGACTCATTCATAAAAACGATAGCTGCATAAGTATGCTTGTAACACAGTTAAAAAAAAAAGCTAAGCTAATTAACTATTATAACTTTTATAACTGTTGTTTCAACTCGAAATCACTTTGAAAAACTGCATTACACTGAAAACAAACGTTAAATTTGGTTTTGTTTTGTTTTTTCTTTTTCATATTTATTTTTTAGAATACGGTAATCAAAGGAGATTAGGATAAATTCAGGAAACCGCCACAGTTCAATCAGTTTGATAAATAACTAGTTATAATATTAAGTCACCTTTTAGTCACAAAATTTCTGTCACCTCAGGATAGTTTTGTTGTGTTTTTCGTTCTGTGTGTTTTGTGTGACCTAGTTTCTGTCTCATATGTTTTATTGTCATTATGAGGCTTATTAAATACTGTTTATAGATACCTTCTTCATATTTGTGCATTCTTCCGGCACCACACCGTGACCATTGCCAGCTGTTTATTTTTGCTCCAACAATGAAAAGTTTAAAAAAAACTGAATTCCAAACAATTCAATGACTCATTTTTGTTCCTGAATTTGTGTTTTTAAGATTAATCTATGCAAATTATTAAATGACCCATTAATGAAGACACTGGCTAAATCAGAGTATGTATGCATTACTTAATTAAGTATTTTAAATTAATTGGTTGAGTGGATGATTCAATGTAAGTTGCAGAGAAAGTCACTGGAAAATTTCCATCACTACACACACACACACACACACACATAAGCAAAGTGAACTTAAATGTCTCTATGCTATTAAATATACATCAAACCCTGCTGAGTACTGGAACAAACTATTTTGTACACATCCTATAAAATGTGCAGTAAGGCATATGAGAGCATAAATAAAATTAAATGCATTCCTAGAAATTTAATTCAGGGACAGGCATACATTTCAACTGTGGCCAAAATGTATTATGTCCAGAGGTGTTATGGACAATGATTCGGAATGTAATGATAATTCAGTGATGCATTCAGCTTGTTTTCAAATTTCCTCTATCACACAAGTCAGACAGGTTAAGCAGACTCAAGCAAATGTTTCTCTCTTCCATTTCAGCTAATTACAAACACTCCTACTCAAACACACCAACGCATCCAGAAACACACATAAACACACTCTTCTCTTTAAACTAATGACAGACAAGATTAACAAAGTAACGAGTCTGCCAGCGGGTAGCCTTTCATAAACAAAGCAGGACTGACTCTAAACTAACAAGCCCCACTTCACCACCAATGCTCAGTTAGCAGCCCTGATGCTCAATTAGCACTGATCCTGTATATAGACACACACACACACAGGCCTACCTCCTAGTCTGCAATTATAATATGCACAAATCATGTGTCCCTTTTGTCCCACGGTGTCATAAATCCACTCAGCTTCTCTAGAGTAATATTTATTTGGTTTTGCTTATGTAATAAGAACACAAATGAGATTAATAGAAAAACAATAAATACTTAAATTCATCTAATATTGTGGAATATGTGGAATTTTGTTACATAACATTGTTTGTTATGTGTTACATAATTTTTGTTCACATGCATAAGGGTTTTGTACTTAAATATTTTGATGTGTCATTTAAGGTATACACTTTGGTTAAAATATAATAATAACAATAATATGTTTCACGTTATTAAAATTATAATAGTTTAAATATGATATATTTGTGCTGTCAAATATGTAATTGTGTTTAATCGCATCCATAATAAACGTGTGTAGGTTTGTAATATATGGGTTTAATAAAAAATATATGCCTGAAAATATTTACATGTAAATATGTATATAATTTAAATTATATATAAATATATTTAATATAGAAATATAGCATATATTTTTCTTAAAATGCATGCATGCATGTGTGTGTATTTATATTTAAATAATAAATATACACAGTACACACACATATATTATGTAAACAAAAACTAAAATCTTTTTACAAGATTAATCTTTTGACAGCACTGTATGTATATATAATACAATAGAAAAATATAGAAAATACTATTATTGCTATAAGACATACATTTGGATATGAATTTTATTCTCCAAAATTTGTTTGTGTTCCAAATACTTGCTTGTCAAATAATGGCTTAATATTTTGGTATTTTGCCACTGTAATTTCAACTAATTGTTATCTTATAAAATTGTTTTACATTTTGCTAAAAGTGTAATCGTTGTGACAACTTATGCCGCACAGCAGGGGGGATTGGGTGCTGGTCTATAGTCTTTCATCCATTATATCACTCACTGGCACTGGAAAATAAAGACAAGAAGGCTTGTTAGAAATAGAACAATGTATCAGCGTGTCTGGAGAGACTCATATAAACACTGTGATTAGAAGAATAAACCATTTAGCTGGTAAATCAGCAGATGGACACATGTAAGAGAGAGAAAGGAGGACACAAAAGAGTCCTCTCGCTTCTAATGGACTAAATCCAGCCTGCGGGTGAGCAGTGGGTGTGTGCATGTGCTTACTCTCTCTCTCTCTCTCTCTCTCTCTCTCTCTCTCGATGATACAGACACACACTCCCGCACAGATCTCCAACACGTCACTCCTGTAGGCAGGTCAGTGCCTGTCCATCTGTCTGACCTATTGGAGAGCAGTGGAGGGGAGAGAGACCGCAGAGACAGGCAATTACACAGACGCAGAGCTTGACAGACAGCCGTGAAGGTCAGAATGCCAATCTGCAACACAAATGTGCAAAAAAACACTCTCGTCTAGAGTAAGACTTGATGGTGTTATCTCAATCTAGGCACAACATACCTCTCTAGAATGGAAGGAGAGGTTTGGAGAGCATGGACAGTGCAGTTTCCTTAATTAACACTTTTATTTTAAATGATGCATTTATTTATTTATTTATTTAAAGCATTCAAATAATTTCCTTACATATTAAATGTGAATACTTATTTTTGAATAAATTAATAGATTCTGACAAAAAATAACTGCACATCATTGACCAGTAAATGGTTTCTCTGATCCTTTTACTTGTAACTATTATTTTACTCACAAAGGTTAATTGGTGGATGACAGCAACTCATGTTTGTGCATCTGTGTGGGTGGGTATAAAAAATATATTTTTGTGTCCATGGATCGATAGAGGTTGAAGAATAATGTTGAGCGTTACAAACAGACCTGCTTTTTCATGATTAACGACTGTGATTTTCATCAGCAGTGCAATTCCTCTGGCAGTGAGGTGAACAGAGGGCAGCTAGTGCCAGTTTTGACAATGTGTAAAATTGCTCTTTTGATAATTTAGCAGAAAGTGTCAGAAGTCATTAGTTTCATTCAATGAATGCTGACTGAAGGAGAAATTACTCAAAGGACCAAAAGAGCGCTCGTTATATCAAATGACATCACAGACAAAACCAATCAAAGCCAACCAGTTTTTGTCATTCTTTTCAGCGAGAGATGAATTGTGGCATATATATTTTTTTTCTTGTCATTTAGTTGAAGAATTTGATCCTTGCACAGACAGATAGAGGCACTTAAAAAAAGGCTAAGAAGAAATGTCAAGTGGCATTTGCACAAAACTGAAAGTATTGATCTGCGTCTTCAGCTGGAAGAAAAAAAAACACTGTTTGTTGTGAAAAGGCACAATCTGTAATCTATTAATCAATATATCTCAATCCATACTAATTGACAGAACCTGCACTAGAAGATATTGCCATTTTAAACACCGATATCATTCAGTTGCCTTGATATGAAACACAAGAAATCAGTTTAATCTAATGCATCTCTCTGACTTAATCTGCACTCATTGCACATGTCCATCTCTAATTACTCACTGTGATCCTTGCGTTAAACTATTAACTTGTTGCTCAGGCTTGAAAAAGTCAACGTGGCTGAAATTATTACTGGTTTTACTGCAGTGATATAAACTACTGACCTTTCAAGTATAGTTTACTCCATTTAGACGACCCTGACCCCACCATGACAGACCTGGACACTGTTAATTAATCAACCTCTTGAATGTCACTGTGCTGTTTTCTGCATCTCAATGAAGGCTGTTTCAAGCCCAGAAAATGACTGCTGTTGTCTGTCTGCTTAGAGTGAACTAAATATGTTCATTTTTCATCATCTGGAATTGATTAGTGACTAATGGATTCATTGATTAATGGATTTTGTCACATCACTGAGGTGGAAAATCAACAAGCCAATTTAAAATGTCAGACTAAACACAAAATGGCTGCTGGAATAAAGGGCAACCAAGAAAGCTTTTGCCCTAAAATAATAATAATAATAATAATAATAATAATAAGTATTATTATTATTTTAGGACTAGTGCTGTCATCCAAAATAAAGGTTTTTGTTTGCATAATATGTGTGTGTACTGTGTATATTTATTGTGCACACACATACAGCATATATTATTTATATATATAATGTCATTTATAACTGCATTTAATTGCGTAATTATATAATTAGTTTTTTCTTTAATGTATACAGTGCATGCATGTGTGTGTATTTATTAGTGCTGTCAAATGATTAATCGCGATTAACCGCATCCAAAATAAAAGTTTTTCTTTACATAATATATGTATTGATGCTGTGTTTATTTATTATGTTTATTTTAAACACCAGGAACACACACATATACAGTATATATTTTGAAAGTAT